>JAQZBX010071918.1:0-15158 GCA_029593785.1 Cabassous unicinctus | reverse complement strand
GTGTGGCGCAATGGATAGAGCACCCGTTTACCATATGAGAGGCCCCGGGGTTCGCTTCCAGGCGCCTCCTTGTGAGGGCAGGCCGGCTCGCGCGGCGCCGTGGGCTGATGCGGCAAGACCTCACAGCAAGGGGGAGATAAGCAGACACAGAGAAGACACGCAGCGAATGGACACAGCAGCACAAGCAGCAAGGGAGGGGATAAATAAAATAAAATAAATAAATCTTCAAAAAAAAAAAAAAAAAAGTCAATCATTTAAAAAAAAAAAAAAAAAGACTCAGCCTGTGACAAATCTAGTAGCAGGAAATTATGCTTCCAATGTTTTATATCACAACATATTTTGTCACAATTTTCTAACTAAATATCTCCAATGATAGGAAAACATTCTGGGTTTCATAGAATAGTGTTACTATAAAAATTTAAACAATTGTTATCATCATTGTTATTGCTTCACATATCCAATATAGTGCTATTGACTTAGTGTTGTTGACTTGGACACCCAGCTTAATGTCTCCAATTCCTCTAATGAATTTACTTGATTCTCAAGGAGCATTAAAATATATGTATCTTGGCCCTGCATCAATTAAGATGGCAGAGCGAGTTGCTTCGGGACTCATCCCCTCACAGAAGCTTTGAACAACCAGCGAGAACTGCCAGAAACATCTTTCTCAAAGCTCCAGAAAACAGTTAACAGGTTGCAGTAGTAAGGAGAGTACTGCATGAAGGAAAAGACTAAGAGTGATGGGATCTCGTGGCACCCTGGCTGGCCCATCCCCCGCCCCTCACTACTCCACACAGACCTGGTCCATATTCCCAGTGCAAAAACTGGGAGCACGTGTTTCTGGGTCAGTATGTTTGTGGTGGCCTGAGTGACTCACTCTCCCAGAATTTGCCCTGCATGTAGAAGGCCTGAAGGAGAGCACTTTGCACAAGCCAATCTGCAAAGACTAGAAAGGATATTTTCTTTTTCCCTTCTTTTTTCTTTTTATTAGTTCCTGGCATTCAAGGAAAGTCTGTTGTGATCTAGCTGGATTCAAGCTTAGGGAACAGATGCTTCAGAGTCTAAATTCCAACAATAACACCTTAAAATATCAAAATGCCCAGATTTCAACAAAAGGTTATAAAATTTGCAAAGAAATAGGAAGCAATGGCCCATGCAAAGGATAATATTAAAGCATTAGAAATCATCAATAAGGAGGACCAAACCTGGGACATATCAGACATATATACTCAAAGAGCTAAAGGAAAACATGGACAAGGAACTAAAGAAAATCAGGAAAATGGATGAACACAAAGAGAGTATCAATAGAGAGATGGAAATTATGAATAGGAACCAAACAGAGATGAAGAACACAGTAACAGAAATTAAAAATTCCCTAGAAGCATTCAAAAATAGATTGGAGCTGGCAGAAGGAATTGTCAGAGAATTTAAAGATAAGACTATTGAAATCATCCAATCTAAGGAGAAAGAAGAAAGAATGAAGAAAAGTGAACAGAGTCTGAGGAACCTGTGGGACACCATTAAGCACACTTATACATGCATTGTGAGAGTCCTAGAAGGAGAAGAAAAAGGGACAGAGAAAATATTCAAAGAAATAATGGCTGAAAATTTCCCAAATTTCACCAAAAAAACCCATGATGATACACATCCAAGACACTCAGCAAACTCCAAACAGGGTAAACCTAAATTGACCCACACTGCAGCAAATTATAATCAAACTGTTGAATGCCAAAGATAGAATTCTGAAAGCCACAAGAGGGAAGCAACATGTCACACACATAGGAGCCTCAATGAGATTAAGTGACAATTTCTCACTGGAAACCATGGAGACAAGAAGGCAGTGGGATGACATAGTTAAAGTACTGAAAGCAAAAAACTGTCAACCAAGAATTCTTTATCTGGCAAAACTCTCTTTCAAAACAGGAGAGATTAAGATATTCCCAGATAAACAACAGCTGAGACACTTCTTCATCACGAGACTAGCCCTACAAAAATGCTAAAGAAAGTTCTGCAGATTGAAAGGAAAGGACAATAGACAATAGACTAAAGCCTGATGAAGACCTCTCCCATGAGGGTAATGACGTGGGTAAATATAAATGCCAGTGCTATTGGATTTTTGGCTTGAAAATCTACTTTTTACTTTCTACCGGACCTAAAAAGCAAATGCATAAAATGTAATAATAAATCAATGGTAATGGACCCATAATGTATAAATATAAATTTGTGACAAGAACTATACAAAGGTGGATGGCAGAGGGCTGTAGGAACAAATTTTGTGTATACTATTGAAGTTAAGTTGGTGTCAAAGCAAATAAGAATATTAAAGATTTAGGTTGCTAAATCTAGGCACCATTGGAAACTACAAAGAAAATATTGGAGACTAGGCAAACTCATAGAGACAGAAATTAGAATACAGGTTGCCATGGATCGGGAGAAGGGGAAATAGGGAGTTAATGCATAATGCGTGTAGATAATGGAGAGATGGGAAAGTTTTAGTAAAGGAAGGTGGTGAGGGTCCAGCAACATAGTGAACCACGGACCTTACTGAATGGTATACTTGGGAGTTGTTGAATGGAAAAGATTATGTTGTATATATGTTCCCACAATTAAAAGAAGAAAGAAAGTGCAGCTGAAGAGACAATGACAATTAAAAGCAATACATGATCCTGAACAGAATCTAACTAGAAAGGAGAGAAAGCGTAAATGAGCAGAATTGAGATATTTAAAAAAATTAGAATATCAACTGTAAGCTTAATATCAATGTTAAATTTCTTGAACTTGGTAACTGCACTTAAGGTGAATATGAAAGTGAATATCTTTGGTCTTAGGAAATGTACATGGCGGTATTAAGTACTCAAGTAGCATGATGTGTATATCCGACACTCAAGTGGTCAGAAAATGGATAGATAAATAGACAGACAGACAGATAGAAGGATAGATAGATGGATGGATTGTTAGCTGGATGGATAGGTAGAATTATACCACAAATGTGGCAAAATGTTAAAATTGGTGGATCTGGGTATCTGGGGGGATAAGGGTATTTGGAGTTCTCTGCATGGGGTTTGTATTGTCTTGTAAGTTTGAAAATACTTCAAAATAAAAAGTTTAAAATGAAATATATATATTTAATGTGAAATTTAACTAACACTTTATGGTTCAGAGATGTACAAAATAGGAAAAAAACCAATGGTAATATGGACTCATTTGGAGAATGGATACAAATTCTAATGTGATTTATATCATATTTTGACTTGAAAAATGATATGACAATCTAGAGCCCTTCTGTAATTTCCTTATTTCTTATAATACTGGTCAATTTAATATAATGAAATATCCTAATATCTTTTGTCAGGAAAAATTGTGGAAGACATTTATATAGGTTTAAAAAAAAAAAAGATGACTCTCCTGTCTGGTGCACTCTTTTGGATGAGCTCCGCCTTTAATTTGAGCTGTTTTACTACTCTGTAAATTATAGAAAACAGGTAATACAAATGTTTCTTGTCCATGGAAATGCATATGAATTGTATTGGTAGAATCTAATTAATTATTTTCCTATGGATAGGTCAGTTTTGCTTCTATTTGTAGCTGTGTTTAACATTTCTTTATGCCTATATATATATATGTGGTTCTTTAAATTTTCTTTTGAATTGGTTATAACATCCTACCAGTTCCCACATTAACTAGTACATTAAATAAAATCTGTAATATGTGTTCATTCTATATTTGTATGAGAGTCATGGGTTGACCTTTTTTAGGAAGCATCGTTTAATGCCTTAAATAATGCTATTAACTTATTATAATAGGTTACTCTATGTATGCAATTTGGCAAAATCTTCTATTTGAGGGAACTGATTAAAGCATATCTATCCCACTGGTGGTACAGAGAGAACCTGATTTATTTTCTTGTATTAAGTGCATTACATATTTTTCTAAGACAGTGACTTTCCAGAGAGTGAAATTTGCTATGTTCTGGCTTTTAAAAGGTGAAACAGAAATAAGATTATCAGTGTTACTAGCACTGCATTGTACCACTGGGGCCCTGCCCCTCCTCTCTGGGATTTGCATATTAGGGAAATATTTCACACGTACCATCCATTCAATATTTCAAAATGTTCCACTTTGTGATTAAATTCATTCTCTTATTTTCTGTTTTCTTTTGTAGATTTTGTTTTTGTTTCATTTCTCATAGTTTATAACTGAAGAATTGTTTAAAATTGGAAAAAGAATTGATAGCTCAAGTATTAGAATTTCAACTCCATACATGTTTCAGGGAGTGCAAAAGGTTATATTTCAGGGGGACACTAAAATTACATATGATATTTTCCCCCAAAAAAATGCCAAGAATTGAATCTGCTAATAAGCTTTGCCCAGCTTGGAAACCAAACTCAGCCATGCAGTATGAGAATGCCAGATATATGACAATAAATATTTTTGGCATAGTTTCAAAGCTACATAATGCCAGACATAGACATGTAAAAGTAATGGCAAGAACTACAAAGATTATAAAAGAAATAAAGTCACAGTTCGTAATTCATATGATTACGTTCAATAGCAGGCTTAGACAGCTATTCACATAATAAGATCCACATGTAAAAGCATCAGCTTATTTTACTCAGAAAAAGATAACAAATATTACATGACTTTTAAAAGTAAAATTTTGTTGAGAGCTTGTAAATGTATTTTTGCAAGCTGAAGGAGAGTAACTTAAATTGTTTTTCTGTTTGTTTCTATTTAGATACCCAACTTCTGCTTCCCTTTGCAGAAAAATTAAGTAAAAAATAAAAGAAAATGCATCATCAAAACTGGAACATCTTTTGAGTATTGTCACTATAGTCTGTGTGTTAAAACTGTAATTTAGGAAAACACCCTTCCTCTCATTAAAATTAAATTGTGTGTTGCATTTAGAAAAAAGATGAAAGAACTATAGTTGTCCAATATTCAAACCTTGATTTGGCTACTGAATACAGATTATGGGACTCAAAGCCAAAGTGAATAAAATAGTCCAAAGCAATTCCATTGCATCCTAACGTATTGTGAATTGAATGTGTAAGGCTGGGTTTTAGGTGCAAGTATTCTAGCAATATGTGCTACTTGGAATATTTTATTTTAGACCCAGGGGAATCAAACTAAATTGACTTTGTGATGGGTTTGAGTTCCAGAGATAAAAGAAGCACACTTCTGTGTTTTCCTTCTGTTTAACTTACAGATTAGAAGTGCTCAGCCATCAGGGTGGGCTAATGAAAAGCAAGACTAAGGGGAAATGCTAGTGAAAGAGGATGGAAGAAACTGTAGAGTCTGAAATAAACTGTCAGTCCTTGGGCAAGATAAGTCAGAAGACCACAGTGCCAGGAACAGCTAGCTCAGGTTCAGTTCTCAGTCACAAGCAATATTGCAAATTGAGGCTCACTTACTTTAAAAAAAGAACTTTAGCAGGATGGTAAATAATAATTCAGTAGGTAAACTGAAAATTGAGTCATCACATTTTAAGATTTTATATTAAATACGATAAAATATGTTCATTAGTATTGTAGATCAATATCGTATTGAATTTTTATGTTGTTTTGTAAAAAGATACACTTTTGTTCCTTTTCAACCTAGTGAGAATTTATAAGGTAGGATAAGGTACAAGTATCTCTTATCTATCAACTATTATCAAAGAAGAAAATGTTTAACAGACACATTATTTTCCTTAGTTCCAAGTTTTGCTTGAAATTTTAAAATATTCCTCCAACAAAGCACTGTGAGAATACATGTATGATGCAATGATGGTTATACACACTTTTCCTTCAACATAGGAGAAAATGCTTGATACAAAAAAGACACTTTCACATTGAGTTCTATCCCCGTTTAAGCACTGATTCCTTTAATGGACCTTGAGAGTCTTGATTTAGAACTCATAATAGGCTCGTTTACATTTTGCAAATCTCTACCTTTGAAATAAAAATGCAGTGATGCACCCATCTGCAGACAATTAAGACCAGCAGCCAAGTATAAAAGGGTGGAGAACTTTTAATGGGTGTTTATAGATTGGAAGCACCGACCCCCTTTTAAATGAAAGGGGTATAAGAAGAAATAGTAAGTGTTAAGGATAACCATGAAATTCAGTTAACCCCCCAAGCAGAAGATCTGTTATCAAAGAATTGGCAGGATTCTACACCTTCCAACTTAAGGTTCCTAGATATCAGTAGCAAAAGTACTTAAAAAGACAGATCTTATTTAGAAGCATTTGATTATAATTTCTTAGCTGCTTTAGGGTCAAAACACAAGCCAGCAGGAAGACCAACAGTAAGGCATGTGATATAAAAACAAATATTTCCATAAAATCTTTGCCCTAGCAAAAGGAGAAATTCTTAGTAGGTTCAAGGTGGGAATTTAGGGAATAGTATTTTTTTTACAGGAAATACTGGTTAGGCGTTTTATATAGGGGTTCTGCATTTGTGAAGGGATAATTTGCTCGAAAATATGTGGGCAACCAGCCTAAATTCCCTAATTGAGTAGTTTGCTCATAACCCCAGGCCATTAGGTGAATGTAAACTGTTACAGGCTTAGTAAGAAAATAGTCCCATTAGGATTTTTGTATTTGTATGTGGTTGTGGGTTAAAGCAACTGTTTCCAAAACCATGGATTAATGAAAAGCTCTTTTTTTCTGAGTTTGCAAATACCAGCTTTGAAATGCCCAAACTCAAATTAAGCCAAAAACTTTTTTTAGTTTTTTTTTTTAACAGTAAAAACATTTTTTACAAGATCAAATCTCAACTATAAGTTCCATTGTAAGTTATCTAAGGAAAATTGGAGATATTAAACTAACTGGTTGTTAATAAAAAAGGAAAACAACCATAGTTTCTCATGATACTGTCATTCAAATACTTTGTTCATGTCCTAAAACTCCCCTTAATGGCAACTGCCAAGAACCTTGATGCATAGAAAATGGGTATGACTTTTAGAAAAGAAAGACTCATATAGAAATTCAAGAAAGGTCATGTGCATGTATTTCATTTGGTAATGCACAGATGTCACACGTGCTGCATGTAGGCTCATATTTCTGTAGGGGAGAAGATGATTTTATGTTCTGCTGATTGCATTCAGTCTTTGGCCCCTCTCTCATAATGGATCTCCTCAGTTAAACATTCTATTTCCTTTCTGGTTCCCGAGTCCTGTTAATTCATCACATTGGGGGGGGGGGTTTGTTTGCTTAGTTGGTTGGTTGTTTGGTTTTTTTCACTAAGTATGGCATACTTGTATATTACAGAGCAGGGCAAGGAAGGAAAGAAAGAAGGAACCCAAAATAGGCTATGTGATATCAATAAAGGTAAACAAGAAATTCAGCAAAGGAGGAAAATATCTGCCCAAAAATAGCAGATAAATTTAATAGACATATTCAAAATTGAGATAATTCATGTGTCTTTTTCATGTCCTCATTTCCCCCCTTCTAAATTGGCTCTGGCACTAGTAAGGCTGTGGATGGTATTATTGCATAAAATCTTCTTTTCAAATTTGAATTACCCAAGAACTTTCATAGCAACTGAATTAAAGCAAATACATAGGTTAAGCCCCCAAACCAGTCTCTTACTCCACCGGGGGCAGTGTGAGGTCTTTTCATGGGCTATTTATTTTTTTTATTCTGTTAGGTTTTATTTTTCCATTTTTAAATTTCTTATTTCAAAACATAACATTTCAGCAATATCCTAAATATATTTATATTTGTCTAAACAATTTAGTTGAAAAGATCAGAATAAAGTATTATTATATGGAAGGAACTTTTTTTTAAAAAAACATTTTAAAAAGCACATACTAAAGCAGAATTGTTCTGAAATGAGTTGTGAGAAGTGGAGAATTAAACTCATTCATATAGGGGTATATGTAGAAAGAAGGGCTTTTAAGAGGGTCTTGGTCTATTGTGAAGGTATGCATAAAATTTATACCTTGAGTGAATTGACAAAAGCTTTCCAGAACAGTTGGATAGTTTTTAACAACTTTTTAAGAACTTTCTAAAAGACATAACAAGGAGAATGTATTTATTCTCTTCTTTGGCTTGAAATTGAAGCTAGAATACTTGAATAATAAATTTTGGAAGAGTTGAGAGATGAGATTTGTTTTTTTAAAAAACTGACAATAAAAGAAATACAAATTGACTCATGTAGCAACCAAGTGGAGAAAAAGAATTTATCTTCAAAGTTCTTTGCTTAATTTCCCATAATCAAAAATAATAAAACTATAGAGAAGAAAGACAGTGATTCATTAGAGTCCCTCATCATCAGCTTAATATGTTTAATACTGTATATAACTACAAATTGTAAGAAAGAACAAAATGAAAATGGTTGTTTCTGGAAAGAGCAATCACAATTGGAGTGACCAAAAAACACAGTGAAATTTTAATGATAGCTGGGACCTAACAAGAAAAAGAAAAATCCATCTATATAACTTGAAATAAGGAATTATTCGCATGTAGAGATGCTTCCAAAGCATCCCAGATGATATCTCAGAAGAAATATAGGTGGAATTTTAAAAGAATAAATTGTCCATCCTTCTTATGTTCCATTTTGGACATATGATACCATTAATATTTTTAAATGAATGAGAAAGAAGAAAAGCCAGCCTGCCATGATACGACGTCTATTTTTGTAAGAAAGGAAGCATTATAAATCAAATATTTGCTTTTTCAAATTTGCTAAAATATGGTTTAAGATATGTCCCCAACAGATAACTGTTGAAGTCAGGTGATAGGGGCTCATTATAGTAGTCTCTCTTTTATATATAGGTTTGAAATTTTCCATAATAAAAAGTTCAAAAAACAAAAAAAGTGGATTCTTTGAGGTTTTTATTATTATTATTAGAGAAATTGTGGACTTACAGAAAAATCATGCTCCCTTTGAGGATTGAAGAGTAAATACATTGGCATTTGCAAAGTTCATATTTAGTAATCAAAAGTTGGACAATAAACCAACAATGAAACCAGGTGGAATAAGGCAGAAAGGGAAAACAGAAGGGAGGGGCAAGGCAGCCGTTTTAAGTGTGGTGGCTATTTTAATATTACAAGACTTTGTTCTTCTGATGCTTCACCACCTCATTAACCTATGTGTCATTCTGAAGTATTTTGCCATGCTCTGATGATTACAGACTCGCTTGCTAACAACACCACGATTTTAAAAAGCAAGCTCTTCCCTGGAGTCGGGGTGAATTAATTTTCAATTAGTTTTCATTAATGAACTTCATTTCTATGAGCCTAACGGCTATCCCAGCTTCAGGAAGTTCAGCAAGCACTTTGGTGCAGTAGGGGATGCGGGCAGCCACAGGAACTAGAAATATCCTGGACCCTTTCCCGGAGACCTAGATTACTGTTATTTCAATCATTGTGGAAAACACAAAACTTATGTCTGAATTATAAATCAAACACCTACCAATAGAACCCGTGTATCTTTTCTGGGGTCTTCAGAGCTAAGTTTCCTTGCTACCTGCATCTGGTGTTTATCTTGTGCGCCCCCCACCCCCAACGGGGAAAAGAGCAGACTTTAAGCAGAGAAAGAGCTACTCCTTGAAGTTTCAGAAAAATCAACTAGGAAACGGAAGCATTTTTCAGGGAGAGACTAAGGATGCCTATGATGGTCTTAATGTCATAATTATGTCTATATTTTCAGTGAACAGTGAAATTCCAACAACTAATCACTGTAACTTCTCTCTTCAGTGAAAAGGGTGGACACAAAAGAAATTCAGAATCTTCTTGTGTCACTTAAAAGAAAATTCTCACCATTTCCTTCTATAAACATCTCTGTTGAAACCAGAATAGTCTGTATACATAATTTAGAATAAATAATATTGAGTAATAATTACATATGGTTTAAAATAAGTTCCTCTGGTTATTAATATGTTTTTTTTACATCTGTCTGCCATGTGGAAATTCTATTAATTGCTTCTATATGGTTCTAATGCTAAATTTCTTCCTACCTAGATATATTTTATTTAAGTCACTACAAAATAATATCATTGGAAAGATATCATTTCTTTCATATGAACAATATAAAGAATAAGAGAGCTACAGGATTGTGCGTGAAAGAGTTCTGCTCCGAATTCTACAACTCTGAACAAGCGACTCGCTCTCTCTGTGCCTTAGTTTTCTCTCACATAAAAGGTTTATTTCAAATTTTCTACATTCAAATAATATGAGCCTATAATAGTTCACAAAAAATCATAAATCTAATGTGTAAAGATAAACTACACAGTAAAACCAGTGTTCTTGGGTTACAATGAAGGGCTAAATAGCCTGAGTCACGTACCCAAAACCCAAGACACTAACAGCGTCTCAGGAAGAGTAAGATGCTCTTGGGACAAAAGTCAGGAAGGTCTCTATGTTTTTCTATTTCCACTTAAAGAACTCTGCATGAGGACCATGAAATATTCACCACCCGCAGCCTGAGACTTCGCATTTATAAAATTTAATAAACATTTTTCTTCCTCATGATTTTTCCATGAAAAACTAAGTTTATTATTAGCTTAATTCTTCAGTTTTTTTTTTTAATCTTAAAGAGGCACACATTTTAAAGTACACAACGATTTCAGAATCATGAAAAGATATTTAAGTCAATCTTATCACTTTGACTCAAAAACAAAGCTTATTTTCTTAGTTAATGGTGTTAATTCTTTCCTTCACTCAGAAATGATTCTTTCAATGTCCTTTCAGTTGCCATTTATTGAGTGCTAATTTATTCATAAAACTGAGATCTTTGGGATCATTTCTCAAAAAAACTAGAAGGTATGGTCCTATTCTGGTACCAAGTAGTAGAGATGACAAAAGACATATGTATGAAAACTGTGACACAGCAACAGATGAGTAAGTACAAAATAACATAATAGAAACGGTAAGCCCAAGGCCCAGGGCATGCGGAATAAGTTATGTTGGCTGTAAACCTTGGCTAGTATTTTATTGTCTTTATTTACTTCCTTCTTCAGACACAGTTTCACCCATGTTGCTGATCATTTCTTTGTGAGACAAATTCAGATTTTAATTCTTTTTAAATGAGTGGTATCTTAGAAACAGATCCGGAGTTTCCTGGCATTCAGTTCTTTTCCAAAGAAAGGCATAAGAATGAAATTGACCGATTTTCTGTGGTGATAAGACAATGACTTAAACAAAAATCAGCAAGAAACTAGAAATGCTAAATACTTTATTATGTAAGTCATTTTTAAACATCTGGGACATAACTGTACACACTGGAACCCAATCTGTAAATATGAAGAGAATGATAGATAATAAAACTGAATTAGTAATATACAAGAGCAAAACTAACCTTTAGAAGAAATAAATGGCACATTAGTTAATGCAATGAATTAAGGACAATTTGTCAAAGCATTAGAAATATTTAATCTTTAATAAATTTGTGTGCTTTTAACAAAATGATTACCTATGAACCCAATTGGTTATGAACCCAAGCTCTGTAGTCTGACAATGGCAAAACAGAAAGAGCTCAGGTCTTAGAAACAGACCTAAATTAATCCTACTTCTGACCTTTATGAAAGGTCCTTGGGCAAGTTTCTTATTCTCTCTGAGTCTCAGTTTCCTTATTAATAAGGTGCAAATAATAATAATCTCTACATTATCAGGTTTTTTTGAGGTTTAAATGAGATAATGCATATAAAATGTTTGCACATAGCAAGCACTCATTAAAAATGAACTATTGCTATTTATATAGTCAAGTAAATATTCAGAAGCAAGCAAGAATCTCTACGAGTGTAAGAGAAGTTACCTAACAAATTCATCTCATCAATGAGGTCAATAAAATATTTTATTAAAAACCACCAATACAATTGGGGATATAACCAAATAATAATTTATGTGACTGCCATTACTTAGGTTGCTTGGCAGTCAATTCAAAAACTTGATGAGACATCACTAGTTTCCAAATCTCAACTTCCAGTACAAAAACCAAATATTTATTATCATTTGATTTCATAGTTCCACTGAAACACCAGATTATTGGGTTCTACCTTTTGTCCTGAACTCTCCTGAGTTAAAATAAACAAGAATATACATGTTCTGTGCCTTTATATGAATAAAGCATAAATGAAGATATGTGATTTAGTTAGATCAGCTGGGAAAATAAACTCCCCTGCAACCATGCACCTGTTTTTTATACCCCAATATGGAAAATGTGGACTCCTTTATAAAGAACCACTGTGAAGCTTACCTCTAAGCACATTTTACTAAACTCAACATAATAATGATTCTGAATATTTCCAGAATATTAAAGAACTTTTTCAGGAGTCTCTAATCTTACTCATAATATTCTTATAAGGTGAATGGTTTTTATTATTTTTGTCTTTTGTAGACATAGTCAAACTATAGTAGCTGAAAGGCAAATAGTATTACTAAAAAAATTAAAAATGAGTGAGAATTGGGTAAACTATAATTCTGACTTGGCAAGATCCTTTTTTAAATAAGCCATCTTGGATGATGGGGATGTAGGCACAACTCTGCATATGTACTTAACACCACTGAACTGTACACTTGAAAAGGAGAAAAAAGGGAAATTTTAGGTTGCATATAAATTAACACACACACACAAACCCACAGAACTGTACAATACAATGTAAACAGTGTGCTAAAGTTAATAGCATAATTATAATATTGTTTCATGAATTGTAACAAAGGTACCCACACTAATACAAAATGTTAATAATAGGAAAAACTGTGTATGTGAGGTGGATAATGGGAACCCTGTACTTTTGTATGTTTCTGTAAACCTACAACTGCTCTAATTTTTTAAAAAGTCATCATGAGCAAGAAAGATTGAGTCCCAAAATGCAATATTGTTTTAACATTTAAACATCATTCAGGGTAATTCTTCATATTATAAGAAACAGAGAAAATACATAAAAACATTTAGAAAAAAAATAATAAGCCATCTTAACTGTAGTGAAACTAATAGTGCCGTGAATGTTATTGCCACATTCTAGCCCAATAAAATGTCATTATTCTGGATTTGTTTAAAAGTAATACATGTACAGTTTTTTTTTTAAAATGAAAGTTCAAAAGGATATACTCCCATCACTAATCTTCCATTTAAACTTTGTCTTAAATTGGTACAATATTCAGTCGCACACTTTATAAATGTAACTTCATATTGATTTTCCTGATAAATAAATGATAGATATATGGCAGATAGATGAAGATAGAAAGAAACTTTTACTTCTGATTTAATATATGTAGAATTCTTACATATTATATTTAATATTATAATACTAGTTAATATTTTATAATAGGAAGTAAATTCACAAATAAGACATAAGTGGCTGCAGGTCTTTTGTGATTTTTAGTTTTGAAAAGATATGAAGAAACATTCTGAAAACCACTTCACTTAGGTGCTATATATTATAAGTCAAAAGGAGAATTGAAACAAATACCATAAGCTGCTATCTAAACGGACCCAAATAACCAGAATTCTTTATAATCATAAACAATGATAATTTATTTTCCTATGCATGGCCATAAGACTGCAAGGTCAATGTACCTTCTGAAGCATAAAACAGTACAATGATATATATGACATAATCTTAATATAAAAACCATCTTATTATATTCCATTTCCTTGAAATACGTGATCCAGAACTAAAAGGTTCATATGCGGGTCCATTTTTTTTACCTGGAATATAAATTAATTGTAATATTTCATTATACTTAAATTCCTTTTAAAGAGGAATTGCCTTTAAGTTTAATAAGGCCTGTGAAGAGAAGAAAACATGATCTTTGCCTAATATGGCTTTATGAGTAAGATTTCTGCTTGTACTCATTCTTGAGTGTGTTAGTATTAATATTGCCTTCAAGTATACTAAGCAATTTTGTCATTTTTTTCAGTTTTCCTAATAAACAAACTAGATATAATCTAACATTCAGGCATTTTCTTGATAGACTTTGATTCCATGATCACAATACCTTAAAATGCATACAACGTATTTCAAATGATTAAAGTGCAGTTACTTAGATATCTTGCACAAGGAGAGATCGTTTTTAGTAAATACAAGTTATTGTGCTAAGATACCATAAACGTACTTGAGCATTTATGGGACTTAGTTTTATGAGTTATTTTAATACCATTTACTGTTTTTCATGTATTTTTACTTATTTCTTTAAGGCTAATTACTTCTATTTTTCACTTCCATGTTAATAAATGATACATTGTCTATGGTTTGAATAACCACCTTCAGACCTCTGCCCCTGCATGTAATTTGGAAAGTAAATTAACACCCAAAAAAATGCTTTAAGAGGTTCCTAATGAAATATTTTTGTGTAAACTCTGCTTTGAGTTTTTAAATTGTTCAATTTTAACTGTTTAAGTTTTTAATATTTATATGCATCTACATTTGAATATTTCTATTTTGACAGACAGAAATCAAAGGAAGCAAGGAAATGAACAATTAAATCAGAAAAATACTGTCATCAAATTCACAAATACCACACAGTATGTTAAGAGAGCTATTAAAACAGCTTTCTGTTACATTAAGACAACTTATGGTAGGCTTGCAAAATTAACAGAGTATTTTGCTGCCTACTGGCTTATATCCCAGGCTTAATATATGTTGGGGGTGTTTTATAAATACCTTCGAGAGTTTATAAGGCATTAATCTCTATTGGATATGTGGTTCTGGTAAAGAAATCACTCAGAAATCACACTGTTTTCAGTTTTCTTCACAGATCTCAACTCTACTCTATGCCTATCCTGGCCTCCTTGTTCATTAACATAGTTTCTCTGTTCTTCACTTCATCTTAGCCAAGCTGCATTTTTAAAAGATAATTAAAAATTAGCTACTTCCGGCCGTTAACCATCCTCAGCTTCCTGGGGCCACCGACAGCACACAACCCACGAGAGGCCCTAGCGTGCAGATGAGAACATGATGGTAGGTTTGGAGTGGGAAGCAGCTCTGGAGGCAATAGAATGGAAAGTCTCAGAGAAGCTGAAAGAAGGGAAAGCATTTAAAAACATATTAGATGGGGGAGCGGATGTGGCTCAAATGGTTGGGCGTCCGTCTGCCATGTGGAGTGGACCCGGGTTCGATCCCCGGGACCTCCCGGTAAAATAAAATAAAATTTAAAATATATATATATATATATATATATATATAGAAGGCGCATGGGCTGCCAGGCTCTGTGTGCCGGTGAGCTGCCAGGC
>JAQZBX010071917.1:0-15157 GCA_029593785.1 Cabassous unicinctus | reverse complement strand
GTCATTTACTCTGATGGGTCTTTTCACTTAGTTTCTTATTTCTCAGTTCTCAGAAAAAGGTTCACTTAAAGTTATGTGTGTCAGAAGCTATAAAGGATTGAACAACCCAAGAACAAGTTAGCATTCTCTATCAGTTTTTCTAGTATTTGGGGCTGGATTTAATTGTATCTTGAGGTGTGTATTAGAGAGGGATGCAGGATTTGGCTTGTAATTACAGCATTGTCATGGACAATGGTTTTGTTTTTTAAAGATTTATTTATTTATTTATTTATTTATTTATTTATTTATGCCCCCCTTGCTGCTTGTGTTTGCCGTGTCCATTCGCTGTGTGTCTTCTCCGTGTCTGCTTATCTCCCCCTTGCTGTGAGGTCCCGCTGCTTCAGCCCACCGTACCGCACGGGCTGGCCTGCCCTCACAAGGAGGCCCCGGGAAGCGAATCCGGGGCCTCACACGTGGTAAACGGGGGCTCTATCCATTGAGCCACACCCGCTTCCCAAGGATAGAGTTTTAACTGCCATCTAAAGCCCTCCAGCAAATCAGTGCTAGAGCTTCTCTCCAGAACGACTCGAAGGGACGTCCCTAATATTCTCATGTGTCTTTAACAAAGAACTTGACCTGTTAATAGCTCTAATTGAAGAGACCTTGATTATCAGGAAATAGATATTTCTTTTGAGATTGCCAGTCATAATGATTATATATGAATTTACTGAAATGAGTAAAAATGGAAGAAATAAGTACGTAGACTAGTTGGGGAAAATCGAGTACTCCAGAGTATTCACAGATGATGGAATGGTTGCCTTTCATTGTCCAGAGGAAGGTAGTGAAAACCGATGAGTCCTGAGGTGCCGCCCCTGCGCCCCGCAGACGTGCGTGGGTCTTGGGTGTGGGGCCCAGGGCGACTCTGAAGAAGGGGCCTCGGCCCAGCTCTCCCGGGCACTGGCGGGCTTTGGGCAGACGCAGGCTCAGCCCTGTGGGAGCACGTGTTTGCTTTCAGTAGGAGGAGGCTTGAAATGATGGCTTAACTGTTCACTGTTCAGATCTGTGGGGGAGTATAAAGAACAGCCCCAAAAATAGGTAAAATGCAAGTAGAAGGCTGCCTTTTTCCCGTAAGTAAAAAAAAAGTGTTTGCTACAGTATTTCTGAGAAGATGGGGAAAGAGAATTGCATTCAATTCACCACATCAACTATTAGAGAAGCGGGATATTCAGAGCACAGAGCTGTGTCTGTATCAGCATGGCAGAGTTACATTTTATATCCCTTAACATTTAGATTTCTAAGACTAAATGTGGGAATGAAACTATTACAGTCTTTCTGGAGGTAATTTGGTAATATATGCCAGAAGATTTAAAAATGTACACCATCCTTGAGCTCAGAATTTCATTTCTAGGGATTCATCCTAAGGAGTAACTAGTTGTCCTTCCAGAGATAAAGTGCAGTGGCTTCTTCATGGTGATGTTTGTGAGCTGTGTGTCCTGGATATTCGAAATATCCAAGATACCCAAAAAGTGGGAAACAATTCGGTAGTAACATATAAATACATCACCCGCCCTAGGTGGGAAAAGTAGGTTTCAGAGACACATGACAAAGCGTGTAGTCGTGTGATTGTGGCAGCTGTGTTTTCCTGATATTTCTGCAAGGAATGTATTATATATACTATATTTATCTTCTCTCAGTTAAAAATTTAGTAAATAGACCCACAAGTCTTTGTATACAATTTTTAGAAAAAATACTTTCCTAGTTCTTAATTTTGGTAATAACTATCGTCTGAACTGTTTCCTAAATTTACTTTCTCTTGTCCAGCACGTTGTTCCTGAGTTAGTTACTTGAACCTCTGTGTTTTGTTTCTAGGGCCCTTACCAGGATACATTAGAATTTCTGTTGGGTAGTCGAGATGAATGTAAGAACTTCTGGAAGATTTGTGTGGAGTATCACACCTTTTTTAGACTTTTTGATCAGCCTAAGCCAAAAGCAAAAGGCATCTTCCTCAGCCGGGGCTCCTCCTTCCGGTACAGGTAAAGCTGCTCTGTACTTTCCGAATGCTTTGCTTGCGGAGTTGGTTATGTTTATTATAAAGTGTAACTTTAAGGCACATAGCCATATTTATGAAAAAGGATTACTTTTCCTTTGTCTTCAACTGTGAAAAATTAATGTGTTATCCTTGCATCTTTTTTAAAAACCTGAACTTTTATTCACAGTGGGAGAACTCAAAAACAGCTGGTCAATTATGTTAAAGACAGTGGGACGAAGAAAATTCCATATGAAAGGTAAGAGCTGTGTCTTTATGGCGTGAAACATGTTTTTAATGTATATTTTTTAGTGTTTGTAACCTTTACTTGAATAAAAGTCATTTCAAATGCATAAATATTTGACACCTGAGTTCTGTTTAATTTTTTTAAGATAATGGATTTATAATATATTTTCAGATACTGCTTTTTAGTTTCTAGTCTGTTTGGTTTACATACATTTATATAGCATGGTAAGGTAAACTGTTAATCTGAGCATTCCTGTTTCCTTGTGTGTCAAAATGTTCCTTTGGTGAGGTTGTGTAATTTAAAAAAAAATTTTTTGAGAAGGTGTAGGAATACAGAAAAACCACGCATAAAATGCGGAGTTCCTATATACCACCCTATTTCCAACACCTTACACGAGCGTGGTGCTTCGCTATAGTTCAGGAAGGAGCATTTTCACAATCGTGCATTTAACTGCAGTTGGTCGTTTCCAGTCGGGCCCCCTGTGTCGCACGGTCCTGTGCTGTTTTTTCACGTCGGACGTCGCAGCGAAGTTTGAGGGCGGCCCACGGCACACAGACGCGTGAGCGCCCAGTCATCACGCTCGTGGCCACAGAGGGGCCTGCGTGCTGTCTTTATTTTTATTCTGGTAACACAGTGCGACCTGAAATTGCGCCTTCAGCCGCATCCACACATGTAACTCAGTGCTGGCCACACTCTCAGTGCCGTGCTGCTGCCGGCGCCACCCGTCACCGAGGCTTCGCCATCGGCCCCGACAGGAGCTCTGTGCCGTGCAAGCACCGACCCCGTTCCCCACTTGCTTACTACGCTTGCTTCACATCAGTGAGGGCACACGTTTGTCCTTTTGAATCTTATTCCACTCAGCATGCTGTCTTCAAGGTTCATCCATGTTGCCTCATTTCCTTCTTACAGCTGAATAATATTCCGCCATATGGATGGACCACATTTTGTTTCTCCATTCATCGGTTGATGGACACTTGGGCTGCTTCCGCCTTTTGGCGATTGCAGATAATGCCACTGTGAACCCTGGTGTGCAGGTGTCTGTTCACGTCCCTGCTTTCAGTTCTTTGGGGTATATACCTAGAATTGGGATTGCCAAGTCTGTGTAATTTCAGCTCTCCTGGAGGTGTATTTTTTATTTGAATGCTTGTTTTCTATTTTCCTGTTTCCCATTAGATACCTTATAGTATTATATCAGACTAATTGGTCACCTTCTCTCTGAGCCACATTTTTATGTGATTTTCTCTTAACAGATTCAGTATATGTTGCTTTAAAAATGAATGCTGGGGAGTGGGTGTGGCTCAGTGGTTGAGCACCTGCTTCCCAGGTACGAGGTCCTGGGCCCAATCCCCAGCACCTCCTAAAAAAGAAAGGACGCTAAGAGGAGGGAGGAGCTGCTCATGGCTTGTCTCTGTTTTTCAGAAGGCACAGCAAGACCAGAGCGTCTGTCCGTGCATGGACTACAGACTTGCCAAAGCAGGTTAGTAATTTTCTGGTTAGAAATATAAACAAATTGCAAATATTTTAATGGGGCCAAAAATTATGAATCATTTATTGTTAAATGATTAGTATTTCCCCATACTGCCCTTATCAGTGTTGGAGTTTCTCTTTAATATCTTTTTACATTCATTTTCATCTAGGCAATATAGTTGTTTTCCTTTTAACTCTTTTTTTTTTTAAATCACTGTTCCTCTTGGAAAATATTCTGGCAACATTGTAACAAGAGTCTTAAAATTAGCTGTGTCATTTAGTGCAGCATTTCCAGTTCTGAGCCTGTCTTCAGAAAGGAGTCCTGAATACAGAGCGAACTCTGCATCGACACGGGCATCAGGATGCCGCTCCTAAGACCAGGAGTCCTAAGCTGCCACCACCGGAGCAGGTGGTCGGCTAAGTACACCGTGAATCTGTCCATTTGATGGACCACGATAGAGCCGCTAAAAATCTTGTTTTAGAAGAGCATTTAATGACCCAGGGAAATGTTCAAAATATATTATTAAGTGAAACAAGCAGATTTCAGAGCAGCCTGAGTGACGTGATCCTCCTTTTGATGATTAAACAAGTAGGTGCACATAGAAAAATGGCAGGAGAAGAAACTCCTAAGTGTTCTTGGTCATGTCTCAGTGACAGGTGTATGGGTGATTTCGCCTCCATGGTTTCTGGTGAGAAATCGGCACTTAATCTTATTGGGTGTCTCTTATATGTTATGCATTGTTTTTTTTTTCTCTTGCTGCTCTCAGAATTCTCTGTCTTTGGCATTTCACATTCTGATTAGTATGTGTCTCGGAGTTGGTCTATTCGGATTTATTCAGATGGGAGTATGTCGTGCTTCTTGGACATGGATATCTATGTCCTTCAATAGGGCTGGGAAATTTTCTACCATTATTTCTTCAAATATTCCTTCTGCCCCTTTTCCCTTCTCTTCTCCTTCCGGAACACCAGTGGCATGTATGTTTGCTCGTCTCTTGCTGTCCTTTAGTTTCCTGAGACCTTTTTCAATTTTTTCCAAGTTTTTCCATTCTTTTCTTCATCTGTTCTTTTGTATGTTCACTTTCAGAGGCCATTACTTCACGCTCACCAATCCTTCCTTCTGCCTCCTCAAATCTGCTATTATACGATTCCAGTGCATTTTTAATTTCATTTATTGAGCCTTTCATTGAGTTTATTAAGGAGATTTGTTTGAACATCTATGATTAGTTGTCTCAACTCCTTTATGTCATCTAGAGGCTTATTTTCTTCCTTTAACTGGCCCGTATCTTCCTGTTTCTTGGTGTGGATTGTAATTTTTGTTGGTGTCTTGGCATCTGGCTTACTAGAGTATTTATTCTGGGTGCAGTTTCTCTCTTTAGTTTAGGGCTTCCTGCCCTTTCTCCCTTGCTGGCTGTGTAGTAGGAGCTGAGGATTTAGCTGGTGCTGTAAGCTGTGGAGGCTCAAGCTGCCCTCATTGCCCCAGGGACGGATGACGCTTCTCCCAACTTTCTCCTTTGCTAGGGGTTGGGACAGAGCTGCAGCCGTGTGTAATAACAAGTCGTACAGGCCTAGTCTGTAGTTGTCCAGAGAGACTGATGAAGCTTCCCGCCCCTTTCTCCCCTGCCTGGGGTGGGGATGGAGCTGCAGGAATGGGCAGCGGTCTATGTCATGCAGGTCCAAAATGACTGCAGTTGCCCCGGTAGACTTTCGATTATTCAGTCTGTGCCAGCAGAATGTACCTGCAGTTACCTGGAGAGGCTGGTGCAGGGCCTGCCAGCTTCCTCCCTGCCAGAGGTGGGGCTGAAGCCTAGGCTAGGGCTGCAGGCCGATCTGGGTGAAAGAAGCCGATCCCTACCAGCACAGCACTGTGATTTTCAGTCCATCCTGCTTCCCCTCGTGTCAGGGGCAGTTAAAGTGGCGGCTACTGGCCTCTTTCTGACCTGGACATGTTCAAACTTTAGCTGTTCTTAGGGTTATACTTTAGCAGCCGAATTTACTCATCAGTAGCTGAAGCTGGTGCCCAGCCGTCTCTTCCTCCTGTTTTTGGGAAGTGGAGCTTCCAATTCCAGCCGCGGAGCTGCTCCTGAGGCGGCTTGTACTTCTTTTTTAAAAAAGTTTGCAACAATGTGAATTGCCCAGCAAACTGGGAATTATTTGCTTAAGCTATATTCATTTAGTGGGATTCTTTGTGAGCATGGAAAGAATTGGCATGATTACAGCTGAATTAAAGCAGGTCCTAGAAACACTCGGCAGGGATGCCCAGACGGTGACGACAGCAGCAGCCGGTCACCAAGACACAGGGAGTCGTCTTACTGACAGACGGCAAAATGACAAAGCGTCATTTTACTGTCACAGAATTTCCAGAAGCTACACTTGAACCTCAATATTATTAAAGTTCACACATCCGAAAACTTTTTTTTTAAGTGTTTTTAATGAGAACTTACTTTAACTCTTCTAGTTGTATGTCTTATATAGGAATTCTTTGTTAAATCAATTTAAAGTAAAAGAAAATGTATCTTTAATTTATTCCTTTACAAAGGTCAGTGTAATGTCAAAGTATGCTTAGCCTGAAAATTACACTTGCACTTTGTGTTCTCTCAAGTTGTTGAATATGATTAGATGGTTGAGAAGAGGGGATGTGACGGCCTTATGGGCCGTCCGCTCCTGTTTGCTCCTGGAAGGCTGGTGCTGTGACTCCCGCCACCACCTCTGCGCCGTCCCGCGCACAGTCTGGTTGTGCGCTAGGCCCTCCTGCCGCGTGTGCGTTCACACGTGGGCTGTTCCCAGGGAACCGGGGCTGCGCAGCACGCCCGCCTCTCCTCCCACGTTTGGGCTCTTCGGTGCCTCCCACATGCCCCAGGACTTCTGTGCCACAGGTTTTGGCGAGGAGTGTCCACCTTGCTCTTGACCACTGGCCTCACGTCGGATGCTCACTTGCCGATGGTTTCGGTCTGCCTGGGAACGGTAAATCCGTGGCAGATGTAACTCTGCTTACGAGTACTGAGTCCTCCGGAACTCAGACCTGTCTCGTGTTGGCACTGGGACTCGCTCGCGCTCTCACGAGCTGTGTTTTGCCCCTCAGTGGATACCTACTTCCTGCAAGTGGCTTGGTTTCACGTCATGGAGATTTTCTTCATTGTGGGACTTGAATGCCGTCACGGGGAGCAGGGGCGTTATAAGGGCCCGCTTGCGGTGCTACTGGGTCGGGCTGCAACACCACTTGCACTTACGGATCTTCCATTCTAAAAGGGAAATTCTGGTCAAGTCGCCCGTTTGTGTGAAAGCAGGTAGAAGCATGTGGATGGGCTAACTTATCGGCAGCTTTCTAGGGGGATTGTACCTTGATGTGTTCCTTTTTTTCCCCGACTCTCAATCCCCCAGAGCATCTCATTCTCCGAGGGCTTGACGACCTGGGCTTCTTCGTCTCCAGCCAACACCTCCTTCTCAGTCCCTGCCTCCCCCGTGGCTCTCGACCGGCCCGACTTGAAGGACAGCAGCAGTTCCCTTCCGGACCCCCAGGCTCCCTCCACCAGGAGCCTGACCGCTGAGAGGAACCCCGGGAACACAGCCGCGGCCCCCGGAGCGCCTGGTGGAGTGCAGCCGTGCCAAGGTGTCGGGCTCTGTCCTGTCTTGGGGCGGAGGGCCAGAGCCTCAGACCCAGACGCAGGGGAGGGCGGCGGGGGGGTCAGCACTGCACGGCAGCAGGGCCGCGAGGAGGGCCCCTTGGCCCCGGGCCTGCCCCTCGCCTGCGGGGAGGGCCGGCCCAGCCGGCGGGGTGCTCAGGGCAGACTCGTGCTCACGGCCACGGACCCGCTGCAGGTGTCAGAGGAGTTCATAGATGACGATCCTGCAGAGATCTCGTTTTTTGCCGGAGGCTCTGAGGCCTTCTCCTACCCCTACGACATGGCCGCCCTGCAGGGCTCTCGGTCCCCTGCGCAGCCTGCGGCGTCCCCCTCCCCAGGAGACCTGGACACCCCACGGTGGCTGGGGTCCCTTCGTTCCAGTCCAGACCGGTACTCCACCGAGGCTGTGCACATGGACGCGGACGGCGATTCGGAATTCGAGGAGGAGGACCTGCGTGGCGGTGGCCGCCCGTCGGCCACCTCGGAGCTGTTCGAGGTGAAGGCACAGGCCAGCCTGCTGCAGAGCCTGCTGGGCCCGTCTGAGACCAGCTCCCTCGGAGCTGCGCCCCTGCACTGTGCGCTGCCTCTGTTCACGCCCAGCTCGGCCGGGCAGTCCGGGGCCAGCTCCCTGGTGAACTTCCCTGCCTGCTCCGTCCGCTCCGCATCCAGCTCGGCCTTCCAGTTCTCAGACATCATCGACCAGTTAGAGCAGCTTAGCTACCCGCCCACAGCCACTGAGGGCTCCAGCAGCCCCGACTCGGACTCGTGGGAGTCCGAGGCCGAGGCTCCCCTCGATGGGAGCCTCTTCTTTAGCAATCCTTTTGCCCAGACAAGGACGGAGAGATTCACTTTTGATTTTCAGAATAATTTAAAGAATTCGACTCCAGAAGAGCAGACAGATACAAACCCATACTGACCACCGACAGGCTCTCACTGGTAGTGAGAGCCGCCTGCCTGGTGCGCTTAGAGCTCACGGGTTTTTATTTAGATGCAGAAAAAAATTGCGTTGTTAATTAGATCGATTTTTCCTGAATTCCCCAATGATTCGTTTTAGTTTTTTGAATGTCAAAGAATTAAAACTTTGAGTTTGAATGATGTTAGAAGCTATGCATCAAGTTTAAAAGAGATGGGTATTTCAGCTAGCCTTTCTGGAGGATTGGTAACCGAGTCTTTGTAGCTTTATTCTCTTCACATTTATTTGATTCAAGGAAAACGTGGTGCTGTCCATTTTGCATGTTAAGCAGTTGTAGTAGCCTGTGTCTTAGGCCGGCGAGACGCTGCCTCCCGGCTGTCAGGCGCCGACCTCGGCCGGGTCAGCTCGTGAGCACCTGGGTGGAGGCGTGAGACTCGCTTTGTCCAGGGAGCACCCCAGTTCCCAGGGTACCCAGAAACAGCGCTGTTTTTAAGAGAGTGGGCTTGAAAAGGTATTGTAAGATGCGCTTACGTAACGTTGAATGTTTTCTTGTGTTCAGCTTCACTGGGGGTGTACTAGGTCGGTATTTGCAGAAGAGGCAGAACCAGAGCCACAGATCTTGCCGGGGTGAACAAGGGCCTTGCTGGCTGGCTGGCTTTTTTACTGACAGAGCACCTTATTAGTTAAAAGCAGGCATAGAAGGCGCTCTCTGAATGTCAAGGGGCTTGACCTTTCCTCTTTAGGGTACAGGTGGTTTGTAATAAAGAGTCGATAGCCATTTCCAGAAGCCTGCTGTAACTGCTGGTTCCACCCGGAGCCACGGGAAAGGTCAGGTGAGCCGACGTGCAGGTGCCCACACCCCCGGGGCAGGCTGCTGTCCGTCCCCGCCGCGCAGCCGGGGCAGACACGTCCACTTCTCGCCCCCTCTCGGAGAGCAGTTCCACACTTAAAGGTTAATTTTCCTCCAGTGAGTTCTGTGGAGCTGGAAGCGTTACCTTTCCGTCTCTACTTCCTTGGTTCTTTGCCGAGGTGCTCACCTCTGTCTAAACCCAGCCTGACCGGCCAGGTGTCCCTGGGCGCGGCCCCAGCCTCCTGCAGCTGTGGCTCTCCTTGCCAGCGCTGGTTGGATAGCGGCAGGGTGTTCGTGGCTGAATCTGTTGTAATTTTCCATTTTCATAGCATCATTAAACCTAACGGTGGTATCATTTTACTGGTCGGCGGGACGAGTGTCTGCAGTGTGCTGGTGACTGTTCATTTTGTCCCCTCATTGAGACCCCCTTCTTGAACCCGGTTTCCGTGTCGGCTCCTTCATCTGAGCCTTCCTGCGGTTGGGGACCCCCGTTTTGGGCTCGCTCAGGTCACTTTGCTTGTCCTGTTATGTCACTCAAAAAACAAGATCAGCCGTGTGGTGGGGGGTCCCCAACCCAGATTCTCGCACCCACAGCCCCTCTTTCTGCAGGGGCCGCTGCCTGTCCTGGGGACCCCGCCCCCGCGTTGAGCAGCAGGTCCCAGCCGAGGGGCGCCTGGGGGGCGCGATTTGATCCTCTTGTCTGGGGGATTCCGAATAAATCCCGCCTGGATCTGTTTTCTAGTAGACAGCCCTATAAATGAAATTCTCTTTCTGGAGGTGGCTGTTTAGGTCCTTATTCAGAAAGTTTTCAGAACATATGACAGTGGAAAGAGGAGCATAACAGGCCCCAGGTGCCCACGCCAAGCGCTTCGTCTGCGCCTCGCTCCCTCCCCAGCACCTCCTCCTCCTCCCTACTGTGTTCAGACCAGGTCCCTCTCCTCGACATTTGTGCACATTCTCTCTGAAACACAAGGACACTTTCTCACATAATCACCGAAATTAAAAACTGCTTGGTATCGTCTAATTCCAGGAACATACTAAATTTCCCCAGCTGTCACGCGTGACAGCCGGCTTGTGCACGTGTGGCGGTCACCGCGCTTGAGGGCCGTGTCTCTCCAGCCGCCTTTCCCGTAGACGACCCCCATCCCGCCCGTGCCCCACTCAGGCCCCCGCGTCCCTCGCCAGCCGGGAGCCGAGGACGGGGCCTCTGATCTGAGCTCTTGCACCGCCGCTCGGGCTGAGCAGCACAGCCCACGGGCAGGGGCCCTGCGGGCAGGTCGTGCTGGCGGCCGCAGGAGTGGTAGCTTCAGGCTTAGCTGCTCTGGCAAGATCTGGAGGAATTTCCAACGGCTTTCCTTTTCCAGAGCAGCCATCGTGTTGGTGGGGGTTGAAAAGCGACAAGAGCTTCTTGGACGCTGGTCTGCGGCTTTGTCTGTGTGCCTCACGGACCCCCTGCCTCGTCTGTAGAAACCGGAGGGGGAGGCGGGGCGGGGCCGCCTTCAGCGGACACCTTCAGAGAGACGGGCTGGCCTGGTTGGACGCCAAGACACGCGGAGCAGCGGGGCCGGGAGGCGACACGTCACCCACCCCAGCCCGGGCCGGAGCCGGGCCCGGGCCGCAGAGGGGAGGCAGCCGGAAGCGCCCGCGCCCCGGGGCAGCACAGGCTTGCGGGCAGCACCTGCCGCGGGCAGCCCTGTTGCCGAGCGCGTTTGGGCAAAAAGTGCCGCCAAGACGTCGAGGTTTCTCTGCGGCTTATCTGAACCCTTCACTCCACCCAGAGCCTCAAGAGCTGTAGGTGCGAGGCTGGCCGGGTCAGCTAGAGGCCACGGCCGCGGCCTCCCCAGCAGGCGACCCCTGTGCCCGCTGAGTGCCCCGATCAGGCATGCCCTTTGGGCTCGGCATTTGTTTGTTTCCACAGTCCAGGTGTTTTATGGAAGCCAGTAAATGCATATTCAACAGCTAACATACAGGGAAGCGTTAGTAAAACTGCACTAAAAAGCATGGGATGTACACTATGTAATTTTTTAAGCCATTAGGTATTGACAAGTGCCTTTTTTATATGGCAGAGGAATTTCATAATGTGGTATTAGATTAGGAGCCTCTTCTCCAGTTAGCACACATCTTTCAAATAGTCCTAATGATCCTGGAATGGGCAGTAGCACGCCAGGAAAATGTTGGCCCCGTCAGTTCCGTCATTCCCACTGTCGTCTTGCCAAGCGCTGCACTGCTGTCTGGTGTAGCGTGGCTTCTAACGCGCCCAGCGCGCCGTCCTCAGCGTGCCGGGTCTGAGCACACGGGCCGCGCGGGTCCCGTCACGCGCCCCTCCTCGTCCTGCACCCTGGCGGGGCCGTCGGCGCTGGAGGGAGCCGAGCCTTTGCACACGCTGTCCATTCAGGAGACGTTTTTGTTGTCTGACTTGCGGTACTTATAAAAATTGTTTCCTGTTGAGACTGCCTTTTATAAATTTGCAGATATGTACTAATTCCAGATTTTAAAATTTTTATTCAATAAAACAAGGAAATACTAAGAATTGAATGATGGGCTTTCTAGCTTTTCCCCCCTCTGCCTGCGCACAGTTTGGATTTATTATTAAGTTGCAGACCCTGTTGTTGTCACTGAATCCCTGAGGCAGCCTGGAAGACGAGGCCGGTCGAGCCCAGCAGGGGCACAGGCCTTGCCTTTCCCGTTATTTTTGATTAATCTTATTTCCTGCTCTCTGCTCTCACCTGACTGGCCGTGTGGACCGCGTGGCCACGGGTCTGATTTCGAGTCTCCCACTAGGCCAGCCTGTGCTTCCTGCCGCCCGTGCCCCTGGGGCCACTCTGCGGAGCGCACTGACGGCAAAGAGGCTCCAGCCATGGTGCCAGGCTCCCCCCCACCCCCACCCCGAGTGCAACTGGAACGGCCTCTTGCAGCCCCCAGGACCTGGGGGGCCCAGAGTCGCAAGACCAGCACACAGGGCAGCCTGTCGGGGTGCAGGGGCGTGAGCAGGTGGAACGGGGGAGGCGCCCGGGAGGACCCCGAGATGTGCAGCCTGGCCGATTCGGGCGTCCACGGTGGTGGCCTTTACAAAATCTTTGGGGTATTTTAATTCAGGTTGTTGCCCCACCGACTCGTAGTTTCTCAATAGTTAGTTTTGTGGACCTGCCTCCAGTGCTCCCGGAATCCTGAAGATTCATAAATCAGACAGTGCGTCTCAGAGGTTGAGGAAAAAATGCGTGCAGTGCTGCAGGGTGGCCGTGCCCCAGGGCCCTGTCTGTGCAGGTGACCTGTGGCACACACAGGTGAGGGGCACACATCCGGCAGGTGACCTGTGGCGCAGGCAGGTGAGGGGTGCACACCTGGCAGGTGACCTGTGGCGCAGGCAGGTGACGGAGGCTCACCCGGCAGATGGGCTGGTGCCAACAGGGCCTGTTTTTCTTAACAAGGAAAGGGTTTTGTTTATGTCGTTGCAAAACAAAAAGAAAAACCTTCTGGAGACGCACGGTGCTCATGGGGGGCCCTGTGTCCAGCGCTCTCTGGACTTGACGTGAAGCCGCTGCAGGCCCCACTGAAGCCTCTTAGCGCCCCGGGAAAAGGGCGTGCGCTTGTGGGGCTCTTCTCCCCTGCGCAGATGAAGGCGGGCAGGGAGGTGAGCTCTGCGAGATGCAGAGGAGGGTGGAGCCGTGTCTGGACCCCTCGTTAGTAACCATCATTCTACCTCCCACTGTTAGTCGAGGCAGATTTTTATCACAGCGACTTGTGCCATCCCCGTCCACAGAGACGCTTCTGGCTCTCCAAGGCCACGTCTGCCGGGACTCTGGACACTCAGGCCATTTCCTTCTCTTGTGGGATCAATGGTCAGTTGTTCAAGCCAGAAAGTGAGCCACTAAATCGTGTACCTCCTACTCCCAGTTTGGCCCCAAACTCGACCTTGAGTTTTGCCCAACAGCTGCTAATCCTTCCTCCACTATTAGGCAAATATTTTCAAGAATTGTTTATTGTAGAGTTTAAAAAGATAATTTAAAAATACGAAATGAAAATGTAAGTCTGTTGAAATGTGATGCTTACTTTCCTAGTCGTTCGTCACCTAGTTAGAGAAATAAGTCTCTTGAAGGAAGACGTGAGAGGAAGCACAGAGAGCATCTGCTCGTTGGTGGGTTTTCCTGCGATACAGCAAAAGTTTATCAAATGAATACCGAGAAAGCTGAGGAAATGAAGAATGCCCCGGAGAAGATCACCCGTCGTTCCTCCCACCAGGCATGGCCGCTGTTGGCAGTTTGAAATAAGAGTTATTTCAAATAACTCAAATGTTGTTTTCCAAAGATGATCAAACCTTGTGGCTTCCAGTTTTGAGCGACCGTCACCTGCTGCTCTCAAGTGCCGTCATCCAGGGGCGCCCTCCCCAGCAGAAACTCAATAAAATAGGAATAAGTTTCAGGTCATTTTTATTTTAGAAACTGAAGAATTCCTCTCTACATGTAAAGAATTGGTCGTTCTCAGTAAAGCAGTGGGAGAGTCTCCGTGTGCAGTAAGTTGTGGAAATGAGCTTTGTGACGTGGGCCTGGCACTCGGAATGACGTCCGTCCCCTCGTGCTGTCTTCTGGTGCAGGACTTGGAACAGGGCTTGGTTTGTAGCAAATGTGAGGTCATTTGTTCACCTTGCCCGTGAAGGCTGAGCATACCCTGTGGAACCTAAAACTCGACAGGAGACTGGGGCAGCGGAAGCTCAGCCTGCTGCCCTGTCCCGCCCTCACGCCGCCCAGGACAGCAGAGCCCGCGTCCCCTCCCCGCGCCCCCCTCGCGCCCGGCCGAGGCTGCCCGCAGCTCGTCTTGCCGTGGAGTGCGCGTGCGTCTGCGACTTCAGTTAGAATTGCTCTCTGGGTGCCGGAGTCACGGCCCACATAAAAGCGGACGTGCGTAGACTGGGAAATCTGCTCAGAGGTGTGTGTGTCTAAAGACACGTTCCAGCAGCCCTGCGCTGAGGTTTCCACGTTGCCGTTTGCTCGAAACATACCTCCCCGAAGGTTTGCCGACTGTCGTCTAAGATCTGTGTTCCCGTCATGTGAAGCGAGTGGTTTATAAAGTCTCACTGCAGGTGTCGTGTTTAATGAAAAGAACGTTTCGGGGCATCTTGTGGCACTTCATTCACTAGGCTGCGACTCAACGATTTTGTGAAGGAGCATCTACAGTGGTTTTAGAGGAGCACTCGAAGCTCTTTAGAACCAGAGCAGCTCGTTGAGGTGGGAGCACCATCTCCTGGAGAGTCACTCAGCCCCTGCCGTTTAAAAGCAAAGCCAAGTCTTTGCAGCGTTTGGGCACATCGCCCGCCACTAAGCTTGATGCGGGACTGCACGTCCGCGAGCCGGGATGCAGCGCGAGCTCCGCGTGTGTCACCGCGAGCGCCAGGCGTCTTGGCGCCTGCCCCCTCAGCAGCCCGGTTACGGAGCCGGGGCGTGGGCATCACACGAAGGCAAGGCCCCCACCTGCAGTGCGCACGCCGCGGCAGGGGCTCGGCCGGCACGGGGGCTCGTGCCCACAGAACAGGAATCCAAGAAGCTGCTCTGGACGAGTCTGTACAGGCGTCTGAAGTGAGATAAACCAGGTTTTGGTTTCTGCACTGGTCACTCTGGGTGACGGTATTTGACGTTTCTAGCGATCGTGGAAGAGTCTCCTCTGAAGGCGGCTGTGGGCGAAGACCCCAGGTGTGGCGCCTGCAGCCTGAGGTCACGTCCAGGTGCTCCTCCAGGTTCTGTGCGCCGACCTGGAGGTCGTAGCTAGAGAAAGTGGTCGTCTCCTGGTTAAAATGCACTTGGAAGTCTAAGGCGATTCCAAGCGTAAGAGTAAATCGTCTTTTAATAACTCAGTTTAATTTCGCTATAAAACTCTGCTTTAAAGATGTCTTTAAAATTTGATATCTAATAGTTTTACTGATTTTTGATAAACATTAGAAATAAATGTTTATCAGACAGTGCACCTGGGAGCCGGGACCCCACCTGCCCTGTTCCCTCCACCCACCTGCTCTCCCCCCTCCCCCTCCTCTCCCCCTCCTCTGCCCCTCCTCTCCCCCTCCATC
>JAQZBX010071916.1:0-15166 GCA_029593785.1 Cabassous unicinctus | reverse complement strand
GAAAGAAGCAACAATTTTTAAAGTTCATTATGATTATGAACACCTAACATCTAAATGGATTCAGATAAGAAAATAAAAGAAGAAAACAAAAAAGATGGTTTTGGTTAACTAGTTTGTTTTTCTTTTTCAAAATTTTATTTAGTGTCATTATACTTTCTCCCTTTTAAAAATTTCAGTAACAAGTGTGTTGCATGAGTTGGCAACCAATCCTCTTGCATGAACAAAAGGGAAATAAATATGAATGCGCAGAAAACCAGATCTCAATAACATTGGCCTAGAACTTGATATGACCTTCCCCTGTCTGCAACCTTCTGAGGCAGATCACAGTTTTGAAGTGGACAAATTTAATTTAACAGCTGCTCTTTGAGCTTTACTTCAAGAAAAGAAAGAAGTTATAATTCTCAAGGAGCACTAATGATTTGTTAAAAGAAATCTTGTTTTCACTTTGTTGGAGCCAAAACCAATAACTCCATCATGTACCTTCTTCTGAATTTACCAGTCAAATAGTCCCCTTTAAAGCAGAAGAGGCATCACCAAGCCTTCTAGAGAGGCCCCTCCAGGAGGCCCTTCATCCAACTATTCTCTCTGCTAAACTTATCTAAATTTTCTCATTTCTTCCTTATAACATCCCTATAACTAAATATTATTATCTCACTTGAAAGACAAGAGAACTAAGGCTTCTAGAAGTTTTTTAAAATAAGCTCAATGGGTAGGTGTTGGACTCTCATCCTGGGGAGTCCTGCTATGATCTCAAATAGAGGGGCAGGAGTCTCTCGAGGGCACAGGCAGTACCTAATAGGGGAGGACAGGCCAGTATGTCAAGCCCTCAGTGTTGTTGTAAGTAACTATGAATCTTGTTCTTCAAGGAGTGAAGCTTGGTGGTTGCCATGGATCCTGAGGGGAGGCGGAGGGAGGAATAGAATAGATGGAACATGGGGAATTTGGGGAGCGATGGAATTGTTCTACATGATCTTGCAATGATGGATACAGGCCATGCTAAATTTCATCAAAATTTATAAAAAGTATATGGTCCAAAATGTAAACCATAATGTAAATCATTGACCATGGTTAGTAACAATGTTTTAATATTTGTACATCAATTGTAATAAATGTACCATCCATATTTAAAATGTTATTAATAGGGGAAAGGGGAAAAGGGGTAGGATGTTGAGTATGTGGGAATCCTTTATACTCTGTACATCACTTTTCTGTAACCGAAAGCTTCTTTGAAGACAAAATGAAAAAAATAAGACACTGGGGGAATAAACGGAAGAAAATGTCACTGTATATGTAAGACAACAGATCTTACAGTGATGAAAGACATTTAAAAATATATTTTTAATTTTATATTTTTTTATTATTCCAAATTTTTAAAAACTGTTTTGTATTTTACTTATTATTTTTAAAACTATTGTTATTGTTTCATTTTCTGATTAATTGTATTTGATTATTTTGTTGGCTTCATTTTTTGAAGAAGTTTTGGATCACAGAAGGATTACAGCTGTGGCAGGGGAGGATCATTTATGTGGGGTGTCAGTGATAAAGGATGCATGGGAGGATGTTCACGAGGGGCATACCTATAAGGCATATGAATTTGCTCAAGTGTTCATGGAACATTGTCACAGTGGGTGGAGTTTCACACAATAACTGAAAGAATATCAAATTCCCATCCTATGGAGCTCTGCCACATTCTCTAATGAGACAGCAAGAATTCCCCGAGTTAGGGGCCGTGACTAGTGAAGGAGGATGGACTACTGATGGGGCCCTTGATATTGATGACTGTACTTATGAACTTTACTTTTGAAATTGAAACTTAGTCTAGTATTATCTAGGGTGCCTAAGAGTTACCTTCTGAAAGCCTCCTTGTTGCTCAAATGTGGCCTCTCTCTAAGCCAAACTCAACATATAAATGCATTATCTTCCCCCCAGCATGTGACATGACTCCCGGGGATGAGCCTCCCTGGCACCGAGGGATTACTACCAAGCACCAATTAGCAATGCAACTGGAAAAAGACCTTGACCAAAAGGGGGAAAGTGTAAAGACAAATGTGTTTATAAGGCTAAGAGACTTCAAAGTGAGTCGGGAGGTCATTCCAGGGGTTACGTTTATGCACGTCTCAGCAAGATCTCATTGACTGACAAAGTAAATATTGCCTGAAATAGCAGGGCTCCTGAGGGCTCTAGAGACATCCAGACAGTATAGGCAGGGTAGACAGTTCAGGAGTTTGGTGTGCTGCCAGTGGGCCCTGCTTTGGAATTAATGCTCCCCAGTGTGACAGAATTGGACTCAGTTGTGGTTTCCCTACACATGGCTCTTCTGGCTCTTCTATTTGAACCTATAGTTAGTACTAGAGTTGATAGGTGTATGTCCAAGAGTCTTAAATCTTTGGGCTGTCCATGTTCCAGCTGGGTCCTGAATCTCAAGGGAGTTGCAACATCTACTCCCCAGTTCATTGGACTCACCCAGGACAACTAACAAGGAGATGATGAAAGACAATGACCATGCCAAGGAACAGAGAGAGTCTGCAACTGCAAGCAAGTTAGTGCCATCCATCTGCCCCATGGGATCTAAGCCCCCTCTCAATTGGAGGTGGAATGGGCATCACCATGCCAGAATCCTCAGGATTGGTGAATGACCAACGGACTAGAGTAGATTTACTGATATTCTACTATAGACTTATTGTGATTCTAGCAATGGAAAAACTTACATAATTGATGTGGAGGCAGCGGCCACTGGAGGTTCTAAGGGGAGGGAGAAGGAAAAACAGGTGTAATGTAGGGGCATTTTGGGACTTGGGAATTGTCCTGAATGATATTGCAATGACAGATACAGGTCATTACACATCTTTTCATAACCTACAGAATTGTGCAGGACAGAGTGTAAACTACAATGTAAACTATAATCCATGCTTAGTGGCAATGCTCCAATATGTGTTCATCAATTGTAACAAATGCACCACACTAATGAAGGATGCTGTTAATGTGGGAAAATGTGGGGGCATAGGGAGCGGGGCATATGGGAATCTCCTTTATTTTTTATGTAACATATATGTAATCTAAGTATCTTTATAAAAAATAAAAAAGTATATTAAAAAAATAATAAGCTCAAAAGCACAAGACAAGGAAGATGAAAGACTAGGATTCAAACCTGGGCTGTAGCCATCAAAGAAATGCCCCAACCACCATATCTCAAGGCTGTGGTGATTCAGAGAAAAGTTGACATTTCCTGTTCTAGAGCCTGAAAAACTCCATAATTCTTGGGAGGCATGGCTACTGCTTTGCAAAGCATTCCTATTAAATATGCATTACACTAGCTTGTCCTGGAGATGAGCAATTCACCTTTCTTTTCCTTCTCCACTCTGCATCTCTTTATACAAGGGAACTGGTGACCCAGGCATGTGTGCAATAGAGGTCAGGGGAGAGGACACGCAGAAAGGGGAAAGGAATATGTGGTGATGAATCCATCTCATGTCCAGAGACCCAAAGGGGAATGCCCTGTGGAAACAAACTGTGAAAGCCTAGCCAAGCTGTCTTGTCTACTTCCTTCTGCCCACAGCTTTGCTTCAGAAGATAATTATCACAGGTTAATCAGGTCAACAAACTTGCTGGGTACTCTGACAGGCCGGGCAGCCTCAGGTTTGCTCCCGGTGGGTGAGACTGAGAGGGTTCTCTGGCTGCTCAGATAAGAAGTCATCTGGGAACAATTGGTCTGCTGAGAAATCTAACTAACAGCCACCCCATGTCGTGATCCAGGTCATGAAGTTGGCTGGGTGACTAGCCTGATCCATTGTCATCGGGAGATTTTTATCCAAAAACCCCAGAATCCTGAATCAAATCTGGGGCTTGTTTATATTCTAAAGCTCTGGGGAGAGAGGGGCTAAAGTGCTTGATTTGCTTTGTCCTAACAGAAGACAAAGAATACAAGAAAGTAAACAAGTTAGTTTTATAATTACAAAAAGTCCAGTGCCCTTTGGTATAGTTACATGTGGGTCTTTTTCCAAGATAGGTTGTTCAGTGGCATTTTCTTCTACTGCCTATAGTGTAGAGGAAAGAGCTCAGCATTTGAAGTGAGAACAGGGATTTAAGCCCCCAGTGGTCACTTACCAGCTGTGTGGCCACTGGCAAGATACTTAACCCCGTGAGAGGCGTCTGCACAATGTGGGTAATTATATCCAGCTCTCGGAGTGGTCATGAGAGCGAGTTGAGATAAAGCATACTAAGGAAGGTGTGCTTAGTGAATATTAGTTTCCCTTTCTTTTCGTTATTATCATGATCACCATTACTGCATCCTCACATCTTCTCCATCATTGTCAGTAGCAAGAGAATCAGCCAGTGCCCTGACTGTCAAGGCAACCATGAAAACACCCCACCTGCTGCTCAATCACCAGCAATGAGGAACTGGTGAGCAAGGTATTTGGGGAAGTCAGGTCTTGTCAGCATGAGTCGAGCTTCTTGCAGACTTGTCTGTCAGTCATTCTTAGGCCCCTCAGATACCCAGAAGCTCTCTGTCTACTGAAAAGCACTGAACTATTAATGTCCCTCATAGAAGGAGAAGAAGAAAGGAAACTGGCTCCTGAGAATGTGGGTCAGAGTCACCAGGGCGATAATGACTTGGTGTGTTCTGTGTGCTTCAGGCTGCTTGGTCCCTCCATAAAAGCCCTCTGTCAGGAGCCCTGCTTGGCCGTGGCGTGATTGCCCTTTTGTTCGACAAATTCCTGGATATGACTCATGGAACCGTTTAAGCACGTCTCTCTTCATGTTCCCAGGAATTTTCCTGACAAGAGCAGTCCCTATCCTGAGGCAATCATATTTCTCCTTGACTTCTCTCCAGTATCAGCTTGTTGCCTGACACTGCTGCACAGGAGGTTTTATAATGTTGGTGAGTCTGGCTGCCTTTGTCTCAGATGCAAGCCTGGTTGCCCAGCGCGGAGGCAACCTCTTAGCTACAGTGAACCATTTATCCTCCACGACTTCCCTTTCAGCCCCGAGTGAAACGAGTCCTTGAAAATATCACTGCCATCCAGTGAAGTCAGAGCAACAAAATTTGGAAAGTGATGCATGGGAAGCGCGTAAGAGGTCTCTTATCCTATGTCTCAGTCATTTGACTTCTGGGAATCTCCTAAAGAAATAATCTGATGAAACTTGGTCATAGTAGCTCGTAGTTACTGAACACTCTTGATCTGCGGAACACTGTTCTGATTGCTTTGTACATACTGACTTATGCAACTGTCATAAAGACTATTATGAAATATTGATATCAGTCCCATTTTGATGAATCTTCATGACCCTGGATTTGCCAATGAGTTCTTAGATATGACACCAAATGTACAAGCAACAAAAGAAAATATAGATGGAATGGATTTCATCAAAACTAAAAACATTTGGACATCAAAGGACACTATCATGAGAGTGAACAGATGACCCACAAAATGGGTCAAAATATTTGCAAATTATATATCTGTTAAGGGACTAGCATCCAGAATCTATAAAGAGTTCTTATTACTCAACAACAGAAGACAAACAACCCAGTTAAAAAAATAGGCAAAGGACCTGAATAGGATTTTCTCAGAGAAGATATACAAATGGACAATAACAACAAGGCTCCTCATCAATAGATTTAGGGAAATGCAAAACAAACCACAATGAGATTCCACTCCATGCCACTAGGATGGCTGTAAAATAATAATAATTATAAAAACCTGAAAATGGCAAGTTTGGCCAGAGATATGCAGAAATTAGAACATCATACATTGCTGGTGATGATGTAAAATGGTCAATAAGTTAAACATAGTTATATGACCTAGTAAATCTACTCCTAGGTATATACCCCAAAGAATTGAAAATAGGAATTCATAGAAAAAACTTACACATAAATGTTCATAGCAGCACTATTTACAATACCCTAAAGGTTGAAACAATGCAAATGTCCATCAACAGATGAAACACTAAACAGAACATGGTATATTCATGCAACGGAAAATTATTCAGCCATAAGAAGGAATGTTATATATTCTATAACATGGATGAACCTTGAAAATATTATTTTGGGTGAAAGAAAGCAGCCACAAAATACCACATGTTGTTTGATTCCATTTATATGAAATATCCAGACTAGATAAATCTATAAGAGACAGGAAGCAAATTGGCGGTTCCAAGGGGCTAGGGTGGAAGAATGGGGAATGACTTCTTAATAGGTATGGGATTCCTTTTGGGGATGATGAAATATTCTGGAACTAGATAGTCATGATTTCACAACATTCTGAATGTACCTAAGGCCACTAAATTGTATACTTTAGAATGCTAAAATAGTAAATTTTATAGTATGTGTATTTTATGTCATTAAAAATATTTATGATCTGCATTTTGTAGAGAAAGAAACCAAGGGACAGAGAGAAAGCCAAGTCTGTATTCATTCAGCTTGAGTGTGGACGAGCTGAGCTATGAGCCCACGTGGTCTGGCTTTACTGTCCTTACTTTTGACTTCTACACTAGTGCCACCTCAATGTACAAAGCTTGATAGTAAAAGGAAGAGGAAGAATAAGAAAAGGAAGGAGGAAGAGATGGAGAAGAAGATAGAGGAGGATGAAGTGTAAGAAGAGAAGGAAAAAGAAGCTTTAAGAAAAAAAGTTAAATTTATTTTTATATGTGATAGTGAAAACCTGGACCAGGGCCATTTGGGCAGGGTGACCTGGCATCCCAGGTGCCCAGAGGGTGACCCAGAAAGGGGGGACCTGTAGGCTGCATGTGTGATTGTTCCCTTGGCCCAGACTTCTCAACCCCTAGGAGCAGCACATTACTAGAGTGGGGCAAAGGTTTACAAAGTTGGTCTTGAGATTTATAATCAGGTATTGAGATTCTAGTAGTGAACTTGGAGGGTGGCAGTGGGGTGTATTCTAGAGATAAGATACCGTAAGGGAGGAAAAGGGAAGAGTCACAGATGACTATAGAGTTTGAAACTTGAGTCTAAAAGTATGGAAGGGTAGAAGAGTAGGACTGGGGAGAATTTTAGGGATGTTATATTGGGAGGTCCCAGTGGTATAGCCTTTTCATGATATCCAGCAGGAAGCTGGAATACAGGTTTGGAGCTCAGAATGAGGTGTGACCCTGATCCCCAAGTACCTGTATGTTCAGAGGATGCCATTGTGGCCACAAAGAAATCTGAGCCCATGGTATTTCTTACTATATGGAGTGTGGAGCTCAGGCTTGCCAAGCTGAGATTCTGTATTAGTTACCTCTTGCCATGTAGCACATTAACCCACAACTTAGCAGCTTAAACAACAAACATACATTGTCTCAAAGCTATTGTGGGTCAGGAATCCAAGCACAGCTTAGCTGGGTGTTTCTGGCTCAGGGTCTCTTACAGACTGGAGACCACAGGTCCACTGGGACTGCAGTCATCTCCAGGTTCATCTTGGGAAGGATCCATTTCCAAGCTTACTCACGTGACTGTTTGTAGGCTCCAGTGGAAGTAAATTGATCACCACTGCCGCAACCTTTTCCATGCTCACTCACCACTTACTTTAAGAGAAATATAGGGTAGTTGATTTTTGTGGAACCACAGAATGTCAGACCTAGAAGGTAATACAACTCAGTTCAAGGTATTCTAGCTCAGGAGCAAGCAGTGTGGCAAGCCTGTAACCATTGTCCTCTATCACACCCATGCTAGACGTAACTCATCATTCAATTCCCCCTCCCACATCCATGTTAGACATGAGTAATCATTTAAGCACATTTTCACACTCAGCCAGGATCTTCCATTAGCAGTATTCTCACCTCCAAGTGAGATTCTTGGCCTCCAAGAAGGTTCTTTCAATCAGTGGAACATTTTCTGTTACCATCTAGTCCAGTCCTTTCATATGGCAGGGAAAGACTGAAACTTGAATAGCACATCCAAAGTCTTGCAGTGAGCAGAAAAGCTGAGATTTGAATTCTGAGCTGTCTATGAGTGAGCATGTGAATGCCCCCATCATGGTCTATTGATTAGGAGTGAAAAAATAAGTCCAGCCTATGCTCATATGCACACACATGTACACACCCCTACAGATTTATTTACATATAAATTTGCACATATTTTCCTTTTTCCAGAAGGGGATCATGCCAGTCCCACCCAATCTGGCCACTCCACTCCAGTGTGGATGTTAACAAATTCTTCTCTGGATCCGGTAGTGGAGGGGCAGAATGCCCAGGGAGACTGTCAAAAATTTAAAGGACTCATCAGCTGTGTCCCCCTTACACAGTACGGGGCCAGGTATACAGTATGCCGTAAACGTTTGATAAATTAATACATGAGTGTATGCTAAGCGAATGAAGTCATTGTTTCCCAGTCATTGGTCATTCAAGTACCACTTCACAGTTTTTGCCATACACTTTTGTTTTACGTATGTAATATTTCTCTTTAAATCAATTTACTTTTTAAGCCTAAACAAAGTTTTTTAACAGAAACCTTAATTTGCTATATAAACGGAAAAAGAATTCCTTCTAAAGCATGCATAAATAAACCTGTATCTATTAAAATGGAAAATATTCACAAACCACCTAGGAATCATCTCGTGTAACCAGGAGTGAGCGCACCGCGATAAACAAAGGAATGTGCAATCCCAAAGCATGTGTTCACTTTTGGAACCTCATAGATGGCTCAAGAGGCCCTTTAGAGAGCTGGAGGCAGTGCCAGCCAAAAGAAGCCTTGCAGAAATAATTGATCTCTTTAACCCTGGGGAGAGATTATTTTAAAGTCTTTGAAATATCAGTGGGGTTGGGAGAGGCGTGGTCAAGGCAATGGCAGATGGGAATCCATTAAAATATTCTTTGGGGAGTCTGTGTCCTCACTCCTTGCCAGTATGCTAGTCACATTCACTTGCTCACTCATTCATCCAATACATTCTCAATTATATGAGTGTGTCTGGTCCTGAACTAGGCTGTGTGAAGACAAAAGAGAATAAGACTCAATTCTTGCCTATCCAGAGCTCACAGCCTAGCAGGGCAGTTTGAAGTTCATAAACAAATCAAAAAGCTTCCATACGTTGACAAATGGTCTAATAGGGGCATGCACAAGATCCTGCTATAGGTTGAACTGTGTCTTCCAAAAAAGGTATGTTCAAGTCCTAATCCCTAATCCGTGAATGTGACCTAATTTGGAAATAAGGTCTTTGAGGTCATAATGGAGTAGGGTGGGCCCTTAATCCAATATGACCAGTGTCCTTTTAAGCAGGAGAGAAGCGAGATCAGCATCTGAAGAAGAAGGCAGAGATTGGAGTGATGCAGATGCAAGCCAAGGAATGCCAGGGGACTGCTGGCAACTCCGGAAGCTAAAAGAAGCAAGGAAGGAATCTCCCCTACAGGTTTCCGGGGAAGCATTGCCCTGATGACACCTTGACTTCTTACTTTTGGCTTCCAGAATTGTGAGACAATAAACTTTGGTTGTTTTAAGCCACTCTGTTTGTGGTACTTTGTTATGACAGCACTAGGAAACGGAGACACTGGGGAAGTGTATGGCATTGCCTACGAAAGCCCTCCCAGGCAGCAGAGAAGAGGTAATGTGTGCACCATCTATGAAAGAACTGGTAATAAGGGTATTCAGAGCAGAAACATGGACAAAGGCCTGGAGAGTGTGACCTCTGTGGGTGACGTGTTAAGAACCGCTGAGTGGCCGTTGTAGGTGTGTTAAAAGAAGTGGAAGGGGAAGAGGGTAATGATGAAAGATGGGTAAGCTGTGAAAGTCTGGAAGCCTGGTTAGTAGTCTAGAATTTATCCTGAGGGCAAAGGTGGCCAATGAAGTGTTTTAAGAAGAGGACTAAAACTGCCAGTTCTACATTCTAGAAAAGTCACCCTGGCTGATGTGAGTAGAGTACACAGGAGCTGCACATTCAGTTTTCTCATCTATGCAATGGTCTCCACAAGCTCCTTCAGACAATAGAAGAGCCTAATTAAATCCTGGATGAAGCATGTTGACTATTCAGCACAAAGCTGAATAGTTCTGTATGATTAAAATATTATCACTCCTGCCTTCTCACCCTCCTTTCTCTGTTCCACTTCCCTCACTGGAACCCACTGTTCCAGGAAAGAATGTGTGAAAAGAATTCAGAAGCATGTAATTTTGATGGACAACTTGTTGTAGTTTAAAGCTAATCAATTCATTTGAATCCAGAACAATAAAAATGTCTGACACTGAGTCATTAGCTCCTCTAATACAAAATTTAACAAAAGTTAATTGAACACAGAGTAGTGGAGGACTCAATGTAGTCAGTTACTGCATAGATTCGGGCAAGTTCATTAGCTTTTCTGGACTTCATTTTTCTCAGCTATAAAATGCAGAAATGGTTTTGAAGATCCCTAACATTCTTCTAACTCTGATGTTCTATATTTTTTAAGAACTCCTGCCATTAAGAAGTAATGACAGGAGTCCTACAAATTTCTAGACTGAGAACATTCCAGGTACAGAGAACAAGAGGTGCAAAGGTCCTGGGGCAGGAATGTTTGGTGTGTTTAAGAAACCCAGAATGCCATTGTAGATATAGAATAATGATCAATGAGAAAAGTGGCAGAAAATAAGGTCAGAAAGGTAGTCAGGGGTTAGATCAGGTAAGGTCTTATAGGTCATTAAAGAGTCTGAATTTTATTCTCAGTGAGAGGTGGAAAGCTTTAAATGCTTTTAGGAGAGCAAAAACACAATACATTTTAAAAAGAACACTCGCTGCTGGATGGAGAACAGGCTAGGGTAGAGTGAGAAAAAAATAGTAGAACAATGAGACCAGTTTGTAGGCTTTTGTAGTCCAGGCAGGAGAGGAGAAGAGCTTAGACTAGAATAGAACTGTTGGTGTGATGGAAGGAAGTGGTCATGTTACGGTTAAGCTGACAAAGCTTGCTAATGGATTGGGTGTAGGAAATGAAGGGAAAAGAGACATCAAGCATGATTTCCAGATTTTTTAAAAAGATTAAAAGTGAGCAAATTATTTGGAGGTAGAAGAGGAGAATCAAAAGTTCTGCTTTAACCCTTTTGTGTTTAAAACACAGAAAACTAGGAATAGAAGGGAACTTCGTTAACATGATAAAGGCCAATTATAAAGAACCCTTAGCTAACATCATACTCAAGGACTGAAAGCTTTCCCCCTAAGACCAGGAGCAAGACAAGGATGACTTCTTTCATCACAGTTATTCAATATTGTATTAGAAGTTCTAGCCAGAGCAATTAGGCAAGAAAAAGGAAAAAAGTCTCCAAATTGGAAAGGAAGAAGTAAAACTATTTCTATTACATCATCATATATATAGAAAAGCTAAAGAAATTCACATGAAAACTACAATAGCTAATAAATTAATTCAGCAAAGTAGCAAGGTACAAGATTCACAAGCAAAAATCAACTGCGTTTCTATACAATAGAAATGAACAATATGAAAAGGAATTTGGAGAAAGAATTCCATTTATGACAGCATCTAAAGGAATAAAAATATCTAGGAATAAATTTAACCAAGAATTTGAAAGTCTTTTACACTGGAAACTACAAAACCTTGCTGAAAGAAATAAAAGACCTAAATAAATGGCAAGTCACCACATGTTAATGGAAGACTTAATAGTGTTAACTATTAAGTGTTAACATGGGAATACTACCCAAAACAATCCACAGATTCAATGCAATCCTTATTACAATTCCAACAGCCTTTTTTTGCAGAAATGGAAAAGCTGAACTTTAAATTCATATGGAACTGCAAGGGGCCCTGACTAGCCAAAAAGTTTGAAAAAGAGGAACAAAGTTGGAGAACTCACACACCCCAATTTCAAAACTTAGTACAAAGGTACAGTAATCAAAACAGTGTGGTACTGGCCTAAGAATAGACATATAGACCAACAGAATAGAATTTAGAGTTCCAAAATAGACACATACAATCAAAAATGAAAATAGGGATTCAAACAGATACTCATTCACCAATGTTAATGGAAGCATTATTCACAATAACCAAATACCCAAGTGTCCATCAACAGATGAATGGAAAAACAAAATGTGATACATACATACAATGAACTATTATTTGGCTTTAAGAAGAAATGAAGTTCTGAGGCATGCTGCAACAAGGATATACCTTGAAAACATTATGCTGAGTGAAATAATCATGGCGTATAGGGACAAATATTGTTTGATGTCACTTATTGTTATCTAAAATAGCAAATTCACGGAGAGAACAGATTAGAGATAACTGGGATATGAGGTAAGGAGGAAAAGGGGAGGTTTTGCTTGGTGGGTATAGAATGATGGCGAAAAGGAGAGAGAGAGAGTAAGAGAAAGAGAGAGAGAGTTAGTTCTACTTTGGCCATGTTTGTGTGAGATACTGATAGACATCCTGGATGTTGTTAGGTTGTTTGTTATCTCATATCTCATGGGAGTGGGTAGGACAGGAGATAGAAATTTGGGAGTCATTAGCTTGTATGAGGTCATCCAGAAGTAAATCCACGTGGAGAAGAGAAGACAACAGAGAACCACACTGAATTTTAGGTACAGCAGAGATGGAGGAGCCATCAAAAATTCTGAGAAAGTATGGCCAATGAAGTAGAAGAAAATCCAGTATATGCTATCCCAGAAGCCAAAAGAACAGAGTATTTCAAGAAGGAAGGAGTACATAACTTTGTCAGAAGTGCCTACAAGTTTGAGTGAACTGAGAATTGACCACTGGATTTGACAATGTGTCCTTGTTTGGTGATATTGAAGAGCGTTTTTATTTTCCAATTGTTTTTTGAAGTGCTAGATGCCAAAACCTGATAGGCACATGTTAAAAAGAGAATTAGAAATGAGAAAGTGGAGAGAACACTTATGGATGGACAATTCTTTCCTGGAATTTTGCTTTAAAAAAGAGAATAAACATATGGCAATGGATGAAGTGTGGGTCAAGGATGTGTTTTGTTTTTTTAAGATGGGAAATAGTATAACATATTTCTATACTGTTGACAATGATCAGTAGAGCAGGAAAACCGATCATGAAGACAGAGGGAGGACACTGCAGGAACAAAGTTGTAAAAAAGGGCAAGATGCACCACACAAGTGGAGAGCTTGGTCTTAGTAGAAGCGGGGACAATTCTTAGGACTAAATACATAAATAGGAGGAAGGCTGAGTAGTTACGTTAAAATGTAAATAGGCTGATGGATTTGGTAATGAGAGTATGTGTATTTATCTTCAGATTGCAGCTATTTTCTCAGTCAAATAAAGAAGCAACGTCATCATCTGAGAGTAAGGTGAAAGAGGAAAGGTAGGCACTTTGAGAAATGAGAAAGTTTGACAGGATTGTCTCAGATAATGAGTCAACTCAGTAAAATATGTGGCAAGGTTGCCAGGCAAGGTAGGGGGCCCACTTGAGGTTTGTGGTCACAAATTTCAGAAGATGTCAGTGTGATTGAGTCTTTCTCTCCAGCTCACATTCAGTGACCCTGGTATATACTGGAAGGATGTAGGCAGGTTGAGTTCAGGATTGAGTTTTGCCCCTTGAGAATGATGGATGATGTGAGGGCCTAGGAAGGTGAAGTTGTGTCAGTGGACGGTTCTAGTCACAGATTCTGGAATCTACCCTGGGTACAGAGTGAAAGGATGGCATTACAGGAGATGGGGGCAGTGAAAAGGAAGGGGATCAAAGGGCTGGAGGTGCTGACGGGGTCAGAAAATGTATAGGCAGGGATTAGAAGAGTTCTGCCACTTCCTACTTGCCTACTTGTGTAAATGTGGGCAAGTTGCTCAGTTTCTCACACTCACTTCCTCATTTCTGGGATAATCATAACTACCTCATAGGGTTGCTACCATAAAATATGCTAATTGCCTAGAACAGTTAATATTTATAAAGATAATACAAATATTAGATGGCACACAGTATTTGCTCAAAATCATCCTTTTACAGTTACAAACTTTTCTATACCTCAGGTATTTATAAGACTTTATATTTGCCCAATGCCAAATATCTTAATAAAAAGGGGAAATCCAGGCAGTAGCTGATTGTTCCCATACCCACTTTGGAAGAGATCTGCATTATGCCAATTCTTACGGATTTGTCTGAACACCTGGCATTATGTAAACAAATCCTAAATCATTGTGAATCACCCTTGTCTCCGAGGCTGTGGAAGTGTGAGAGAGACAGGAACGGGAGAGGAGAGTCATATTCCTTAGTTCCAGGTCTGTGCCCAAGCCTAGAAACCATCCCTTTTGTTTTTGGGGCTACAGATCTCAAATCACCATGCTCACAGTCATTGACCTGGTGCCTTAAATTACGCTTCTGAATATATGTTCTAAGCCTTATAGAGAAAAGAGCAATACACAATCATATTCCAAGGAGCTATAAATAGCAATACTAAATGTATTATCTCCCTCTGAGCTTATAGCTTCTCCTGTGTTCCCTTTCTTGGCAAATTAGTCCCCTTCTCCCAGATTAGAAAATGGAGAGTCATCAAAGCTACCCCTTCCCTCTCTCTCACCCTCCACATCTGATCGATTGCCTATTCTAGTCACCATTCCTAGCTCTTAAACAGCCTTCACACCCGTCAGCTCCATCTTCACAGCCACTGCCTCAGCTCATCCGTATCTCTTGACCGTATTCTTCAACAACCTTCACATCTTTTCCTCTAATGTTTCTTCTTTCTGGACCAACTCCAATGATACTTTATCTTAAACATTTTGTGTCACTGACCCCTTTGAGATAGAGCTATGGACATTCTCCTCAGAAAGCAAAGCTCATGGGCAAATAGACACAGCTTTTCACAGCTATGGACTTCTTGGTGTTCAAAGATATTAATACCAAGTGACAAAGCCCAACATCACCTCCAGCCCAGGGCGAGTTTTAGAATTTGCAGCTCTCACAGTACTTCCTTCTTGAACACCTCCTTTGTGGGATGTTGCCAAAGTCAAGACTCCTCAATGTAGATTCAAATCTTACCCAGATCTTGCCCTAGATTTTCTTTCCAGACCCAACTCCTTATTTTGTCCTGTTTCATATCTCTGTACATCAGTGCCTAGCATGGACTCTGGTGCTGAGGTGGCTTAATAAATGTTTTAGGGAGGGAGGGAAGGAGGGAAAGAGGGAAGGAGGGAGGGAGGGAAGGAGGGAGGGAGGGAGGGAAGGGGGGGAGGAAAGAAGGAAGGAAGGAAGGAAGGAAGGAAGGAAGGAAGGAAGGAAGGAAGGAAGGAAGGAAGGAAGGAAGGA
>JAQZBX010071915.1:0-15159 GCA_029593785.1 Cabassous unicinctus | reverse complement strand
CATTCTATAAGGTGTGAAATGATATCTCATTGTAGTTTTGTTTTTTTTTTTAAAGATTTATTTATTTTTTATTTATTTATCCCCCCCTTGCTGCTTGTGCTGCTGTGTCCATTCGCTGCGTGTCTTCTCTGTGTCTGCTTATCTCCCCCTTGCTGTGAGGTCTTGCTGCATCAGCCCAGGGCGCCGCGCGAGCCGGCCTGCCCTCACGAACCCGGGGCCTCTCATATGGTAAACGGGTGCTCTATCCATTGCGCCACACCCGCTTCCTGCCGTGAGGTTGCTGCATCAGCCCACCACACCACTCAGGCCGGCGTGCCCTCACAAGGAGGCCTCGGGACGGGAACCGGGCCTCCCATATGGTAAACGGGGGCTCTATCCACTGAGCCACACCCGCTTCCCTCATTGTAGTTTTAATCTGCATTTCCCTAATAGCTAGTGATGCTGAACATTTTTTCATGTGCTTTTTGGCCATTTGCATTTCTTCTTTGGAAAAATGGCTATTCAAGTCTTTTACCCATTTTTAAATTGTGTTCCTTGTATTTTTATTGCTGAGTTGTATGATCCCTTCATATAATATGGAAATCAAAACCTTACCAGATATGAGGTTTCCACTGAAGATTTTTAAGCATGGAATGGCATGATCATATTTGATTTTAGAAAGATCATTTTGGACAAGCTGAAGACTGATTAGGATGATCAATGTCTGAATTAATATAATCACAGAGGAAATAGAAGACAAGTATTCTGGAGATATTATACAAGTAGAATTGGTAGGATAGCATAGCCTGTTGGATAGAAGTGGTGAAGGGGAGAGAAGAATCAAGTATGATACTCAGGTTTCTGGCTTGGGTTATAGGGCAGACTTCAGAATCTAGAAGAAGGAAAGAGTTGAGGGAAAGATGCTGAGGTCCAGTCAACATGATTGTGAAACAGCTATCTGGAGATGTTCATCAGGAAATGGAATATATGAGTATGGACTGTTGGGGAGGTGTGGGCTAGAGGAAGTAGATGGGCTCCCTCAGGGAGGTGGTGGGATGAAAAAGAAGTCCAAGACTTTGGGAATACCAAGTCCCCCTATCCCCATCATTCCTAAGGCCTAGCAAGGCAGCCAGGGGCCTTTCACACAGGTGTTGACCTGCTCTGGCCCACCTGCCTGTGGTTCATCCTGGCCTCTGACCTTTCTTGACAGGGCTTGCTAGAAGGGGTGAAGTTCCAGAATGTGGGAAAGGGGAAGCCAGCTGTGATCCCTTGACCTGGCCATTCCCTTTGTCTGGAAAGCTCTTCCTTCAGATATCCCTGTAGCTAACTTCCTCACTTCCTTCAAGATTTGCTCATGACTCATGTTTTTAATAAGGCCTAGGTTAGATGAAGGTAGAAAGCCACACACTTGTCAAGAGCCACAAATGCCTTTGTTTATACAGTAGCCTGTAAATCACTTGACTCTTGTAACCCCAATTAACACCTTTTCGGCATATGAAGTGTGTATACAGATAGAGTTCCCTGAGAAGACCTTGCTGGCAGAGGGATTTGTGTGTTCTGGCCATCTGTTTCATCATAACTCAAAGGGTAGGATTTAGACAACCATGTAACAGCTGTGCCCTCAGCTGGCAGCTGCCTGGGTCATCATAACAGCCCTCTTCTTGAGCATCCCACCTTGGTAAACAGTGTGCGAGTGGTTTGGAACATGGAGGTTAATGGATGAGGGGGAGGTATGGCCTAGTAATCCTGCTCTGCAAGTGAGCTCTGATTCATTTTTACAGCTATTTTTTACTCCAGAAAGTTCTGTAACTCTCTGTCATCTCCTGTTTGACACTAGCAGGAAGGAATCAGATTGTTGAAGATAGTTTGAAACCCTGACTTATAGCCAGATGGTCCTCATCCACTCCTATCCCTCTCTCTGTTCCCTAATTGGTGCTTTCTAGGGATGTCTTAGTTATTTGATGTTGCAGGTAATCCTATAACTGTGTGTTATATGGGGATGAATTAGTATAAGAGGGAGAAGTCGTATCTTTCACAGTATTCACTGCAGTAATGGTCTCCTTAAGTTACAGTTACGTGGAATGATTCAGGGGCCCCATTTCATCCATATTTCTTTACCTAATTATCTTTCCAGGAGCCAAATCTGCCCTCCTCCATCACAGATGTCGAGAGTATCTTAGTTTACAGTTATGAGAACCTCAGTGCCTTCCTCACCCCCACTTTACCTTCGAAAGGCAAGGATGGGCTCATTTACCATCTGTTTTCTCCACCAGGTGCATGGGAGAAGTAACGGGTTATCACAGCACTGTCCCTTCAGTGGAGCCCACAAAGGGGGTGGACCAATCCTAGTCCCAAAGGAAGGATATATTTTCAGTCAGAGTTGTTAAATCTGAGTCATCTGTGGACTTTATTTCTCTAAGCCTTGACAAATAAAACAGCTTATTATTAGTTAGGAATGTGTACTCATGTCTGAAGGCTGGAAGGTTTAAGGAACCTCCTTGTGGAGGCTGCTACTGTGTGCCTTTTTATTTTGTTTTGTTTTTAACTTAAGGGAGCTGAGGTTGAGCAAAGTCCGAGGTAGCAGAAGAATTTATTTATAGAGTTCATGTTGTGAAAAACAGAGTCAGGGAAAGAGCAGATTTCTCTTCAGAATGGCAGTTTCCAAGGCTATAAATTGTGAAATAGCCTAAAGAGGGAAGTGGCCTTGGTCTGATTCATATCCAACCCCTATTTCCATGCTCACAGAAGATGGTGAGCCCAGGGTCATGGCTGAGGATGACTTTGACTTGATGGCACAATTGTCAAATATCTTGTACATGGTTGCAGGGCTTGCCTGGTGCAACTCTCGAAGTTTCCTTACCCTCCTGATTCCATTCCTCACTCTTTTTTCAACAGTCCCAGAGAAAACAGTAGAGGATAGAGTATGAAAATAGTAAGCTAGAGGGAGGCATACACTGCTGAGTAATAGAACATTAATGGTAGATAAATCCATGAGCTAAGCTAATATCATTCAGAAAGTTTTTTTTTGTTTGTTTTTTTTTTTCAGTATTGCCGGAGTAAACTATTTATCTTTATGAAACTTTGGAGATGACTCTAGTCCCTATCAATCTTTCTAATGAATTTCTGTTAGCCCTTGCTTAAATTTTTAAATTTGTTTTTATATTATACAACTAAATTCTTGTTGTAAAAAACTAAACCAACAGAATAACAAGCAAAAGCCTGCCTTTCCTCATCTATTCTCTCTCCTGTTCCCAGTGCTTTCAGAGGGTAGAACCCAATGCACTGTTGCTCCATGTCTTGGTCTAGTTGCTGAGTGCAGGAGGAGGTCAGAATAGTTTGAAATCAGCTGAGACTGGGGTAGTCAGGTCAGGGGCAGATGGGATTTGAGAAGGGCCTAATGGCACAGGATTTGATGCAGAAGAAGTGAATGGAGAGGGCCTTTGTGGAAAATAGAATGTCATGAGCAAAAGCACAGAGGTGGGAAAGCACAGGGTTGATCTCAGTTATGAACGGCACAGAACAGTGGGAGATGAAGCTGGAAAAATAAATTGGGCCAGGCAGACTGTGGCTTTGGTTTCAGTTCTAAGACAGTAGGATGTGCCTCAATAATTCTCTTCTTTGAGCTCCAGTTCATTCTAATGATGTAGGTGAAATTTGCGAGGTCACCTTGGTGAGCAGATGGACCAAAAAACTGGACTCCAGCAAGGACATAAGCACAGTCAGGAAAGGTAAATAGGGAAAATTCAGGAAGAAGTGATTTTGGAATGGGTGAATAAAAATCCATATACTATTAGTGAGAGGCTGCAGAGGGAAAAAGGCATTGCATTTGACTCCGCAATATCCATTCCTCGTTTTCTTGGTATTGATCTTTGTTTGAGTAGTCATTCCTCCCAGTGTGACACATGTGCTTTGGATGAAATTTATTCCATCCCTGGCTCTAGAATGGGGCATAATGCTCAGGATTAGCATAATCCCATTCTCTGGCCACATTGGTTCAGGGGTCAGCAAGTGATCCAACTGAGGTTGATTGGTGGATTGTTGCAGGGGTCTTTGTGAAGATGCTTCCTTGTTCTTTGGAGAGAACTCCCTTCTGATCCACTCATATTATCCTTTACCCTCACCTCTATTTCTAAGGACTTGGTCAAGGAAACATGTGGCCCCAGGAGTTGTTGGCAGCTGTCTTGTAATCATGATGGGTGCCAGTCTCAGTCTGAAGATGTTTTCTACAGTATTAGAGTAGAAAGATGGACATAGTTAAGTCCTATGATAACATAGTTAAGTCACAGAATCAAACCAACCCTGACTTCTAGTTATATGAATCAATGCATCGATTTTATTGTTTTTAGCCACTTTGAGTTTATTTTTCTGTTTCTTGCAACCGAATGCATTCTAAATGATACAAAGGAGTACTAGATGAGGATTCAGTACTAGTCCCAACTCTGCTCTTATTAACTATGTGTTTGTAGGCAGTGCCTCTTGACTGGATTCTTTATCTGTGTATCTTTAAGGGTTGCTTTATGTGCCTGATGTCCAGGTTGCCCTAACATATCCCATTTCTTTTGCATCAGATAAAAGTATTTCTTTTCCCTGGACCTTGTTCCAAGCATACTGAGAAGTTTCTCTCCTTGTACCATCAACTACCTATACAAAATTTTAGAACCACTTCCTTTCTATTTGCTGTATGCATTAAAACCATACCACCTTTGATTTTATATATAATACTTGCCAAAACATTCTTACATGTCTACGTTTTCTCTAATGCCACTTTCATCATAAAACCTTCATATAAAGAAGGGAGGTCCTGGTTAGAAAATGCAAGTATCTGGCGATGAGAAAGGTTTTACTCAGTTTTTTCAATAAATTAGCCCTTAGTTAAAAATCAGTATCGACAGAGTTTGGATAGAATGAATAGTTTCCCTTGGGCCTAATTATCTGTGCTTTAGCTGCCTTTTGTGAACTTGTAGCTCTAGGAACAGTCCCTAAATCTGTGGTAACCGGCCAAGATGGTACCCAATGAAACCTAAAATTCTCTTAACTTCCTCCTTAACTTACTGGATTCCCTGTCTCTAGGATTTTGAAGGAGGTATCAGAGAATTTTCTCAATTCTGGAAACATAATTTAAAATAAGTGTGTCTCCTGAAATAAATGAAATGTCCAAAAAAGTGGTAATCACTAACCTGGAATAAATACTGTCTCAGGGCTCAGAGTAGTTCTGCAATTGCCATTTTTAGTCATATCTCGAGGGCACGGAAACTTCATTCTGTCATTTTCACTGATGTTGTGAAGGCAGAAGTGTATAAATGCCTTGGTTAGGAAGCTCTTCTTTAGAGACTAAACCTCATAGACATTGAGGTCAAGATTGGTGGCTAAATCACATCAACACAGACACATCTGTCTGCAAGGGTTCTTTTGCATTCTTCCCTCATGTTAAAGGAATCAGAACTGCACTTTCCCTGATACTTGACTCCTGTAAATATATTCCAGTTTAGTCTCAGAGCATGAAGAAGCAAAAGACGCCAGTTCTAGGACACCCTTCACTTTATTAGCCCTTTAATCTTACAAAAGTCCCTTGACTTAGTTTTCGCACATTAAAACAAACAAACCCACCTCATAAAGGTGTGGGGGGGTAAAACAAATAAGGAATATGAAGCAGCACTCTGAAAACTGTGGCATTAGGTCTGTGCATCTCAATCTCTTTGTTGTCTGCACTCTTTCAAAGATGAGCATTTTTGGTGGAATGCTTGAAGCCATTAAAGGCTTCAGTGGGAAGCGGGTGTGGCTCAGTGGATAGAGCCCCCGTTTACCATATGGGAGGCCCGGGTTCGCGTCCCGAGGCCTCCTTGTGAGGGCACGCCAGCCTGAGCCATGCGGTGGGCTGATGCAGCAACCTCACGGCAGGAAGCGTGTGGCGCAATGGATAGAGCACCCGTTTACCATATGAGAGGCCCCGGGTTCGCTTCCCGGCGCCTCCTTGTGAGGGCAGGCTGGCTCGTGCGGCGACGTAGGCTGATGCGGCAAGACCTCACAGCAAGGGGGAGATAAGCAGACACAGAGAAGACACACAGCGAATGGACACAGCAGCACAAGCAGCAAGGGGGGGATAAATAAAATAAATACATCTTTAAAATAAATAAATAAATAAATAAAGGCTTCAGTGAAAACAAAAGCCAGATTTGGAACTTTTGGGGGGAAAATCCTTTCTATAAATCATAGGCCTAGGCTGCTTACCTTATTCTATTTGCCCAAGCAACTTTTTTTTAATTATAATTTATTAAAAAAATTAAAAAGATACTTAGCTTACATAAATGTTACACACAAAATATAAGGATTCCCATATGCCCCACTCCCCATACCTCCCATACCCTCCCACATAAACAACATTCTTCATTAGTGTGGCACATTCATTGCAATTGATAAATGCATCCTGGGGGCATTTCCACTAAGCATGGACCATAGTTCACATTGGAGTCTACACTCTCTCCCACACAGTTCTGCAGGTTATTGGATGAAATAAAATGGCCTATATCTATCGTTGCAGTGTCATTCAGGATGATTCCCAAGTCCCGAAAAAGCCCCTGTATTACAATTGTTTTTCCCTCCCCCTGCCCCCAGAGCCTTCAGTGGCCACTGCCTCCACATCAATGTAGTAATTTCTTCCATTGCTAGAATCACAATATGTCTATAGTAGAATACCAGTAAGCCCACTCCAGTCCAGAGTACACTCCACAATCCTGAGGATTCTGGGATGGTGATGTCCATGCCACCTCTAATTGAGAGGGGGGGCTTTGATCCCATGCAGCCGATGGATAGGACTCTCTTTCTTGCAGTTGTACACCCTCTCATTTCCTTGGTGTGGTTGTCAATCCTCACCTCCTTGTTAGTTTGTCCTGGGTGAGTCCAGTGAACTGGAGAGCAGGTATAGCAATTCCACTGAGGCTCTGGGCCCAAACATTTTTGTTTTTTAAAGCTTTATTTATTCACTTATTCCACCCACCCCCCTCCACTGTTTTTGCGCTTGCTGTCTGCTCTCTGTGTCCATTTGCTGTGTGTTCTTCTGTGCCTGCTTGTCTTCTCTTTAGGTGGCACTGGGAACCAATCCTGGGACATTCCGGAGTGGGAGAGAGGCGCTCAATCTCTTGCACCACCTCAGCTCCCTTGTCTACTGCGCCTCTTATGGTCTCTCCTCTGTGTCTCTCTTTGTTGCATTATCTTGCTGTGCCAACTCTCCGCTCGGGCCAGCACTCCATGCGGGCCAGCTTGCTTTCACCAGGAGGCCCCAGGAATCGAACACTGGACCTCCTATATGGTGGATGGGAGCCCAGTCACTTGAGCCACATCCGCTTCCCCCATGTAACTTTTTAAGGGAAAGGAAAGGAGAGTAAATAACATATAGAGGAAGAAGGTGCAAGGAGAAGTCCCAGTAGATGCTCTGCAGCTTGTCTGCGCATCAGCAGACTCAGCAATTATTTGGTTAATTTGATGGGTATAGGCAGACATAAGATAATTACAAGGAGAAAACATTAGCTTTGGGACATGATTGCCCATATTGGCTGTCTAGAATGATCTAATTATCGAGCTAACCAGCAAATCTTCATTTCACTTGAGGCTACAGAGAATGGTTTAAAACTCAGTGGTTTTATATCACTGGGAGCAATGCTTAGAAATATATAGTATATTTCTGTTTAGTGTTAGAGGAGATTTTACTACATTTTCTCTTGGGAGTTCTATTAACAGAAAACCCTACATCAAAATTCTAGGTCCTCAATGCATTTCCATCTGAGCATATATATATATATATATATATATATATATTATGATACCCATGCATGTATTTATGGATTATTTAACATCGTCACATATTTCATTAGTGATGGGAGGAAGATTACAGCCTACAATCATAGTCTTCGTAAAAACTGAAAAAGGAAATTGGTTGGTTCCTCTTTTATTTATTCATCTTCTCTGACTTCCTAAATTTCCCAAATTACCTTCTGGGTTTTGCTGGCCATCAGCGTGGTTTGCATTCTATTGACGTGGGAGTCCATTTCCTGCTCTCGGGGCTTTCTAACTGGAGTGCCACATTGCTTTCTTTAAATTAAACCTCTTAGAGCAGCCCAGCTAAGTTGGAGTAGCAGTACTTACGGGCCTTTCATTCTGCTTCGATTGACTGCAGCCACAGGTTCTCTGACGCTAAAATGGCGACCTATTATTCTAAGGGTTGGAGAAAGCGCAGTGGAAAGCAGCCGCATAAAGTCGCTCTGCAGGGTATTGTTTTCAGGGCAAAGGGTTTCAAATCTAACAGCATAACAAAAGAGTGAAGAGGAAGTGCTTTTTGTCACCCCTGAGAATTCTTTGCCGAAACACCCCTCTACTTGGAAAGGATGAAGAGCTTTAACAAGGCTGAAAAAGGAGCAAGAAAATATGGCTCCCTTCCCATGTTGGGACCTGCTCTTTCTTGGTGGGCACTGAAGGGCACATGCGTGTTCACTCAGTTACAGGAAAGAAGCTTTTATCAGAAAAATGGCGGTATGCTTGGAAAAGGCACACAGCCTTCCTTTACCTGAAAAAATAAAAGGACTGTTTTGTTAGAGGGGAATTTGTTCATTCTGACAGGACAATAGTAGCAGTGTTTTAATTTCCATTGTATTCTTGCTTTAAATTGCCCTCTCTTAATAATCAGGGTCTTCCCAGTACAATGTGAACTGAATAAAATAGCCACTAGAAAGACTGTAGATTTTAGATGGTGGGGAGACCTGGGATTTAAATCCCAATTCACGTCATTGGAAAAAAGGCTTATGATATTTTTCACTTGAATCAGTCTGTTTTTATAGCACAGTGGTTCTGAAACGTTTCAAACACCAGAATCACTTGGAGAGCTGATTTAAACAGATTGCTGGGCTGCACTCCCAGAGTTTCTGAAACAGTGGGGCTTGGTGAGGCCCGAGAATTCGCATTTCTAACAAGTTCCCAGGTGATGTTGATGCTGTGGCCTAGGGACCCTGCTTTGAGAACCACTGGCTGAGCCAAGCTGATCAAAATGCCTGAAAACCTGCCCTGACTTGTATCATTCAATATAAAGTAAAACGTTGACGTTTGGACCAGCTGTTTGCTAGTTGGATTTAACAAGAAAACTGGAATGTGTTTGTCAATCTGATGGACTTACTTCATGCCTGTGTTCCAATTGTTAAAGGCAATGTCAGAGGAATGATTCTTTTATACATCCTGGGGAAGAGATATGAAGGAACAGTGTATTTAGGACAGGGGTTTTGAGAATGGTAAAAATGGTAAACACATCAGCACGAAAGTTTCACATAGATCCTGTGTTACAGAATTATTTTTCTTCCCTTGATTTTCCCTTCATATTTCTGAATTATTTGACTCTACAAGTAATTTGTTTATAAGAAGGGTTAGATGTGAGAATACTATACTCTTGCTGCTGCTCCTAGGGTAAGCCTTGGGGGTCCTTTGTTCCTAACATGCCTCTGCAGTTAACAGAAAAGCACCCTGGACTAGGTCTCAAGAATTTTGAGACTCTTATCTCCAGCTAAACGGAACAGAGGTGGGTGGTGAATATGTCCTGAATCCAACCCTACACTAATGCAAATCATAGTAGTTTCGAAGGATGATAGAGCAGGAGAGGGCCCAGGGGCCATCTCTTTCAATCAATCAATTTACAGATAAATGCAGCCAGGAGTGTTCGGAGAACGTAGTCTAGCAAACCTCACAGTTCTAATATGGCCAATTGGTGATGGGCCTGGGTGGAGGGAGAACGGCAGGATCAAGTCTGACGCTTCCTGTTGCTTGCTTGTGTTGGTTCCACACTTGACATGGTCTTTGCAACCTGGTGTGTGGAGGCAGGGGACTCAGATTCTGAGAAGAGGAGGACATCGTGGGGTTTGGCAGCCGGAACATGAAACCACCATCCTTCGGATTTCACAGTCGCATCGGGAGGCCAGCCAACTTGCTGTCTGCTGTGGAGTGTGGGCGAGGAAGTGGGAGGAAAGAACTGGGTGATGAGAGAGTAGGAGGACAAAGAGAAACAGTGAGGAGTGAAAAATTTATTGAAGGGGGAGAGGAAAAGACAGTGAGACGAAAGAGCCCCAATTTAAAATACATGACTTAAAGAACCCTCCATCTACAGGGGACCAGGTGCGTTACCGGCGTTGCCATTTCATCCTGGCAACCCTGCACTGGCCCGGGGCCTGCTGACCCTCTGGTCTGTGCCATGGTGGAGACAACCTGCAGGCTGTATTTCCCACCCTGCTTCCAGACTCCCCCTAGCCCCTGCCCCCAGTGGAAGACATTGGTAGGATGGAGATGTGAGGGGAATGGAGAAGCCAGAATATTTCCAGAAGCAGCTACCAGACAAGTTATCAGAGATCCAGCTTCATCAGGCATCCTTGGACTTCCGTGCTTCCACCTCCTGCCTTAGTCTTCCTCCGCAGAGGTGGTAGTGCCTTCTTGGTGCTGAGCTCAGCTCCTCCTTCACCTGTGGAAGTAACTCCCTGCATTAAATCCTTTTTTATTTTAAACACTGAAAAGGAGTTTCTGTTTTACTGGTTAGAGCCTGACTGACACGGGCTAGAGTTATTCTTTCGTAGAGAACTGATAAAGAAACTGAGGCTTATCTAGGTTAGGTAACTTGTCAAAGGTCATCACAACTAGCAAATGATGAAACTGGTTTCAAAATCTAAGACTGCAGATTTCATACTCTTGACACAATACTGTGTGGCCTCTCAGAATGAGTTTGCAGGAATTTAAAAGAAGAAAGAAAAGGAATATTTTCATAGATCAATCAGTGGTAATGGTGTAAAAACATCGCTTTGACCTCAATTCTGCAGTAACGAGGTAATCTCTGGCAGAGTAGGTGTGTGTGTCAGTGTTCTGTGGCTCTAAATCGTGGTGAATTAATTCTGCTCAGGCACTGGTGCTAGTCTTTTATTATTCCTTATTTTCTTGGTGATCACAAGGGGATACTTATTTCCACTCCTCTAGCTGCAGTTTGTGAAAATGTGGCCTGGGACTTGCTTTGTAACTCAGGTTGCTATAGAAACCTTTGACTGGAAGTGGATGGATCATGCAGGTTTATTAGTGAGAATTTCCCCTTTCTACCTCTGGGCTCAGTCTGTGTGAGGATCCAAGAAAGGCTCATTAGCTTTCACTACGGAAGGCTAACTTTTCAGCCTAATAGTTTGGTGTCCTCTCTTCAATCAACCCTACAAAACAGCTGAACTTTAGGCAGCAGCAGAATTGATTACCATCAGGCTGCTTTTATGGAGACTTGCTGGGCCCTATCCCAGACCTACTGTATCAGAACCTGGGTGGGCCCAGCAATCTGTTTTAACAAGCCCTCCAGGAGATCTGATCCCACTCAAGTGTGAAAAACCAGTGGGCTAGGGTAGGGCAGTGTTTCTCAAGCTGGCATCCGTGGATCCTCTAGGGATCAAGAGATGTATTCTTGGGGACATGAGATTTTGCTAAGAAAATAAAAGTAGAAATGATTTATTTGGACAAAGGTCCAAAAAAACTAAAATAAATATATTCTAGGTAACCTATCACCAATTTATAAGGAAGTACTGCCATATTATCCCAGTTTTCATAATTAGGGTATGTATTTGTTATTATATTGGAATGGAGTAGAATTATTTTGCCCCAGGTTAATGAGAGGCAGACTTCATAGATGCAGCATGCATTTGTGCTAAGGGAAGACTGGGTGAATAATGCTGCAGGTGACTGAAACTAGAAAGGTGATGGAGAATTGAGGAATCGCATGATATGACACTGCGTGCCTGTCAGACATGACGGAAGCTGTGCCATAGCAGCCAAGCTTTATTGAAGTGTGATTCAAAACAGCATTATTTCCTACACTGATTTAATATTAACTTGGATTTTATTGATTTTGTAGTTTTGTTATGTGTTTAAATGTTTTAAACTTGTTTTGGCTTTATAGTTGCCAAATTATAAAGCCAAAGGACTGTAAACCCAAAATTATATTTGCATATGTTTAAATAACATTATAATGAAAATAATTTAATTTTGGAGTTCACAAAAATTTGCTCCTTTTAAAAGGAGTCATAAACTATAATGTAAACTGTAGTCCATGGTTAGTAGCAGTGCTTCAATATGGGTTCATCAATGGTAACAAACGTACCACACTAATGAAGGATGTTGTTAATGTGGGAAAGTGTGGGAGGGGGAGGGAGTAGGGCATATGGGATCCCTTATATTTTTTATGTAACATTTATGTACTCTAAAGCTTCTTTAAAAATAAAAAAATTAATTATTAAAAAAAGGAGTCTATTTTTTTTCTATCAGTAAAAGTAGGCCAATTTATGCAGCAAAATAAAGAACAAACAGAAGTCGAGGATGTTCTGCTAATCAAGGTCACTCAGGGACCCAGGTTGACTGTGGCTTCATTTCAACGAGATCATCTTTTATAAAAATTTTATTGAACTGTAATTCACATATCATAAAAGTCACCATTTAAAAGTGAACAATTCAGTGTTGTTTAGTATATTCACAAAGTTGGGCAGCCATTACCTCTATCTAGATCCAGAACATTTTCATCACCCCAAAAAGAAACCCTGTACTCCTCTGTCTCCCCAGCCTCTGGCAACCACTGATTTACTTTCAGTCTCTGTGGATTTGCCTATTCTGGATGTTTCATATAAATGGAACCATACAGTATGTGACCTTTGCTATCTTGCTTCTCTCAATAGCATACGGCTTTCAAGGTGCATCCATGTTGTACTTTGTTCCTTTTTATTGCTGAATAATATTCTATTAAATGGATATACCACATTTTGTATATCTGTTCAACATTTGATGGTCACTTGGGTTGTTTTCCCATTTTGGCTATTATGAATAATGCTGCTATAAACATTTATGTATGAGTTTTTGTATAGATACAAGTTTCACTTCTCTTGGGTATATACCTAAAAATAGAATTGCTGGTCTTATGGTATCTCTATGTTTAACTTTTGAGGAACTGCCAAATTGTTCTCCACAGTAGTTGTACTATTTTATTTTCCCAGCAGCAATATACAAGTGTTCCAATTTCTCTACAACCTCACCAACACTTATTATTTGGCTTTTTGATTATAATGTCCTAGTAGGTGTGCAGTGGTATCTCATTGTGGTTACTTATTTATTTTTATTTATTTTTTTATTTTTAAAGAAGCTTTAGATTACATATAATTGTGGTTTTGATTTGCCTTCTCCTAATAACTGATGACTCTGAGCATCTTTTCATCAGCTTATTATGATTTGTCTATCATCTTTAGAGAAATATCTATTCAAATCATCTGTTCATTTTTAAGTTGGGCTATTTGTCTTTTTATTATTGAGTTTTAGTGGTTCTTTATATATTTTGGATACTAGATCCTTATCAGATATATGATTTGCAAGTATTTTCTCCTGTTTCACTTACTTGACAGTGTCCTTTGATGCACAAAAGTTTTTAATTTTGACAAAGTCTAATTTATTTATTTTTTCTCTGGTTGCTTGTGCTTTTGGTGTCATATCCAAGAAACTGTTGTTAATAACCACAACAGTGTAAGAATTGTGGCAAAATGTGACCTTGTTTTTAAAGCTTCCACCTGGAAGTTACGCATATCACATATGCTCACATTTTATTAGCCACAGAGTGGCCCATGGTTTTTTAGTATACGGGGCAGAGGAGTGCAATCTTATCATGTGTCTAGAAATGGGAAAAACCAGAAATATTTGGTAAGCAGCACTAATGACCACCAAAATTGTATTCACATTTGAGAAACACTAAACTTGGGATCACCAAAAAAACAACATATCTGGTTTATGTTAGAACCAAAAGAAATACAAGCAGAGCTTATGTCTTTGCCTTATCTCAAGGGTCTATATGAGAAATGGTCACATGAAAAAGTTTTACATCTTCAGCAAGTTTGGGCCAAAATATACTATCTGTTATGTTACTTGGTGGTTTTTATATAAGGAAATGCATGGTTATTTTTCTTAGAATTTAGTAACAGGAAAACATTTATTTCTAGATAAACATGTGCTTCCCTTTTTATTAAGAATGGGAAATATGTTTCTATTTTTACTTTTGTTGCTAGGAAGCTCAGAGCTGAATTTAATGACCATCTTAAATCCTTGCAGTATAGCTAATATACCCTTTTTCAAATATTAAGATTTTCTTTTTAACTTTTCTTTTAACTTGTCCTGGGTCAAGTTTTTATTTGAACTACCTCATTTTTCACAAAGCAGTTAGGATATAAATGATAAATAAATTACAAATTTTATTATCTTTTTCAAATATAGTACTTAGGAAAATATGCTTAATTTTCAAAATTTACAGATTACTCAGCTATGTTCATGCATCAAAATTATAATAATGAACATAATGCATAAAATTGGTGCAATGTGGTAAGGGCTTGGGAAAATGGGCAAAGGCTCCTTTTACTCTTAAAGCAGACACTTTAGCAATTGCATGATACTGTCAATTTATCCTTTGGAGAGGGAAGGGTGTTAGCTTGGTAATTATATCACAAGCCTTAAAAAAGTCTTTTAAGCTGGTAGACTTAAAATTCAACTTATGGGAATTTATCCTAGGAAGATAATTTTGGATGTGGGCAAAGATTAATAGCTGTCACTTTTTAAAGCTCCTGCTTAGTGCTTTGTATGCACTGACATTTAAAAGTAGGTACCACTATTGACTCGTCTAACAGATAAGGAAACTGAGGTTCATAGAGGTTCAAGACTTGCCTGAGTTCACTCACAGCTAAAGAGGAGTAGTGTCTGGGACTTAAACCAAAGTAGTCCAACTCCAGAGCTCAGAATTTTAACCATTATTCCACGTACAGATGTGAGAGCACAATCTAGAAACAATAAAAATGTCTAATGATAGTAGTATGTAAAATGAATGAAGTCATACATTGGAATACCATGTCACCATTTAAAGTGCTGCAGAGAGGGAGAGGGCAAAGCAGTTGTAATACAGGGGTTTTTCAGGACTTGGGAATTATCCTGAGTGACATTACAATGACAGATATAGGCCATTTTACATCAGCATATACCATGCAGAACTGTGTGGGAGAGAGTGTGGTCTACAATGTGAACTATGGTCCATGCTTAGTGGCAAAGCCCCAGGATGTGTATATCCATTGCAGGTGATGTGCCACACTAATGAAGGATGTTTATGTGGGAGGT
>JAQZBX010071914.1:0-15152 GCA_029593785.1 Cabassous unicinctus | reverse complement strand
TGAAGCAAGGTGTAGAAATAAGCCTTTGGGAGCATAGCACAGAGTAGCTGGGGGATGAATTCACAGAGTGAACCCTATAAAAGGACTGTGAGAGGATTTAGACAGAGAACTGATAGCTTACTCATTTTTCATTTTAGTCTGGCAGGTTGTCTAGCCCCAAAAGTCAGTCGTTCTGAGATTGAGAAACACTGCAGATGACGGGAATCAATGAAACAATCAGTCACTCAAAATCTTACTACAAAAGACATATCAATATTTCCAGAAAAAAATCTTCCTTGATGTATTAGGCATTCTCTGACTATGTAGAATTAATTTATTTATTCTCAGATATCAACTAGGGTTCCTGAGCTATAACTTATTATATTACTAAGATATTTTCCAAACAGTCTAACAGTTGAAAAAACTTAGGAGGTGGGGACATGGGTGCTCATTCAGTTCTGTGTTATTCTGGAACAAAGCAATAAAAAGTAAGATTGACGTCTTGCTGACTGTTGAACTGCCAACATTGCCACCTGCTATCTTGAGGCAACAAGCAGACTTGTTGGCATCCATGTGCTTGGTAAGGAAACCAAGGAATGATGAATAGCCAGTCCTCAAAATCAAACAGGGCACATAACAGTGGCTGGCACAAGATGAAGTGCTTGCTAAGGAAATAGAATGGTGAGATGAAGCTCCCAGAGCATTGATCAAACTTGTTTATAGCCAACAATCAATGTTTTGCTTTTGGCTGCTAGAATCGCACTACCTTTCCTGGTCTGAAAGGAAGCCAAAGACCCTTCATCTGTTTATACAGACCATGTATAATTACAAACAGAACTGTTCAAAGTTATCCCTTTGGAGCCCAGATATCCATGCACTTCCCCCTAATGTAAGCCAAGAAATGAATGTGTTCACTGTTTTTTATTGCCCTGTGGGCTGTTGCTACAGATTTTACTAGTGGTATGACTTAACCTATATTTTCAACCTGCACATGGAAGAAAGCAATAAAGCCAGTTGTTTCCTGTTATTGTTAACAGAAACTATGACCATTCAGACCCCATTCAGAGATGTAGAAATAACTCTCCATAGACTCATCAATTTCACTTTACACACTTAACTGAAAATTAGCCCATGGAGTGTGTAGCCAGATCTTGTAAGGTATGCCTCAGAAAAAGTGGGGAAACCTAGCAATATTCATTTGTACGTAAGGTGTTGATAGTTGTTAAACAGAAACAAGCCAATATTAGTAAGGGATACTATATTCTCACGTAACTTCTTCCATGAAATTCTCAAAATGAAGATGGGTTTGAGTCCACTTATTAAAACAGTAAATGTTGCATCATTTTCACAATGTTCTCTTGTACTCTTAGATCGTTAACTCTTGCCTCCATTCGAAATTTGCAGGTTGACATACTCCTTTTATTGCAGTTATCAACTGTTTTATTATTGCTATTATTTATTGAAATGTATTTTTAGATGTTTAGATCCTTGAGGGCATTGGCTTTTGTCTTTTTCATTACTTAATAGCAGCTTTTAGCACAGTACCCTTTAATAAATGCTCAGTAAATATTTATTAAATGAGTGAACTAATGAATGAAAAATATAAGGCAAAGAATTGAAAAAAAAAAAAAAAGTCCTTGTAGCAGTTTGGCAGTTTGATATAGTTATGAATTCCAAAAATAGATATTGGATTATGCTTGTAAACTGGTCTGTTCATCTGGACATGATTAAGTTATGATTAGGGCTTTCATTGGGCCATGTCAGTAAGGTGTTGAGCCCCGCCCCTTGGTGGGTGGGGTCTTGAAGATAAAAGACATGGCAAAGGACAGAGTTGGAGTAGTTTTGATGTTGGAGTTTTGATGTTGGACTTCTGATGAGGAAGAAGTGAAGGCCCCGGGAAAAGAGATGAGCCATTCACCTGACACTTCACAGCTGTCCTTGTGGAGAGAGGCAAAGCCTAGAGAGCCTCATAGTCTACAGCTGACCTTGTGGAGGAAATAGAGGTGCTGAGCCCGGAAAGAAATGGAGCCCCGGGAAGAGAGGAACCCAAGAAGCCTGAACCCTGGCAAATGTCGGCAGCTGTCTTGCTCCAACACGTGGCAACAGATTTTGGTGAAGGAAGAAAATTATGCTTTATGGCCTGGTAACTGTAAGCTTCTACCCCAAATAAATACCCTTTATAAAGACCAACAGATTTCTGGTATTTTGCATCAGCATCCCTTTGGCTGACTAATATAGTCCTCAAGCTCCCCTATAATCTGTGGTAGGCAGAATTCTAAGATGACCCCTCATGACTCTACCTTATATAACAATCTCCTTTCTTTGAATGTGAGGGTAACCTCTGATGTATCACTCCTGTGATTATGTTCAGTTATATAGCAAAAGAGATTTCTGTGGATGTAATTAAGATTACTAATTTTAATTACAGATTTTAATTGCCACATATTTTGCAGATATAATTAAGGTTATTAATTAGCTATCTTTGGGTTAATCAAAAGGGAGATTATCTGAGTGAGCCTGACCTAATCACATGAGTTCTTTAAATCTGAATCTAGAGGTCAGAGATAGAAGTCAGAAATTGGAAGCAGCAGAGACCTTCTCTTACTAGCTTTGAAGGAGCACCTGACATACAGTAGAGAGAGTCACTTGTCAGGGAATGGTAGGCATCTTCCAGGAGCTGAGAAAAGCCCCCTATCTAGAAGTAAAACAAGGAACTTATACTTACATTGAAAGGAACTCAGTTCTGCCAACAATCTAAATGAGCCTGGCAAAGGGCTCATAGCTTCAGGCGAGATCACAACCCTGGTCAACACATCAATATCAGTCCCATCAGCTATCCTATATTGCACTCCTCACCCACGGAAATTGTAAAATCATAAGTTAACATTGTTTCAAACCTCTAAGTGTGTGATAATTTGTTACACAGCAATAGAAACTAATACAAATCCTTGCAAGCAATCATTTAATGGGTAGCTTTAAATAATTTTTGGATATGGGTGAAGAATAAACACATATTTGTAATTCTTCACGCTACAAAATATGCTTCATATTTTATATAAGTGTGAATTTGCATATTTCATTCACACCTATACCTTCAGGACCAAGAACAGTGCTTGACACATAGCAGGTCCTTCATAAATATTTGTTGAATGGATCAGTGGCTATCGAATTAGATTAAATTGCTTATGTGCTATTGCACTGTGACTACAATATAGGGGGAGGGATTTAGGGAAAGTATACAGTAGGATCTTTTTCTTGAAGAATTTACAATTTGTGATTTCTTATAAAATAGAGATTAACACATAGAAAAGAACAAACTGAACAAGCTTGCCTTCCTTCCATGGACTATTGCATGCTGCAGAGAGAATAACATGAACATTGGAGTCAGATACATTTGAGTTTGAACCTAGATTCTGCCACTTACTGGCTGGCATTACACTGACAAACCCAGGACCTCCTTTATGACATGGGTTAATAATAAATGTCTATAGAGTTGTGAGGGTTAGAAGCAATACATGCACAGGAGGGAAGGGACACTCAATAACTAGCATTATTTTAGGATGGACTTTATGACTACTGGTATTTCTTTCTTCATATTCTCTTATCCCTTTGTGATTCCTCTTGGAAATGTTTATGTTTTAGATTCATGTCTAAAAGGTATTCTTTATAACAGATGTCAGTCAAGGTAATTTTAGAGTTCAGTCAATTAAGAATGTGGAACAGCAAACTTAATAGATAATAATAGGTACAGTCTGGAATAATAGGAAACATATTGGACTAGAGATATGGAGATGAGGATTACAGGCTCAACAGCATGAACTTAGGCAAATGATGTCACTCTCTTCTACAGAAAACTCAAATGGTTCCCAAATGGCCTTCAATTCATCTCATTGGAATAAAATCCAAACTCCTTTACTAGGGGAAGAGGGGCTCCTGTCCTTGGCCCTGAGCTGTAGCGGCCCTTACTCTGGCCCTCCTTTGTCTATGCCCCTCCCTAAGGTAAGGAGTGTATAGGCATACAAGAATGTATTCTCCTAGAACATGTGTCCCCCCTTTGAGACCACATATCAAGTAGCGAGGACCCCAAAATTCCTGGCCCAAATGGCTCTAACCACTTCCCATACACTTTCCTGCCTGAGTTTGCAAATGTTTTCTCTTCCTCAAATAACCTCTTTACTTTCACATTTCATGATCTGCTAAACAGAATAAATGACTAATTCCTGAATATATCTTGAACCTCTGTCTTGTATTTCAGCTGTTTGTCAGACTTCTATACTGCATTATAAATTTGTGGTAAGGAAGTTGACTTTGTTCATGTTTGTATTCTCTACATCACACAATTCAATGCCTTGCACATATCAAGCACCCAGGAAACACTGGAAAAATAAAAGAATGACAATTTTCTGTACCTTAGTTCCCTCACCTCTGAAAAAAAAAAACTATCTTTAAGGTTATTTCCAGATCTAGCATTCTTTATATGTATCTCTAAATTCTTTCATGTATATGAAAATCTTAAAAGATTGCAGTAGCCAGAAAAACCAATATTGTATGAAATTCATTATATAATAGAAGCCTAGAGACCATTTAGATTAGGAAAGTGGCAGTCAGTGTAGTAATTCCACCTACAACATCATGGAGAGATGTTGCCTGACTTGGAGCAACAAGGAGCTTACCATCTCATAGGTTTTGAATCAGCATACACCTTTTTACCTTGAAACTCTAATAAGCAGAAAGTGTTTCCTTATATGGAATCTAGTCCAAGTCTTCTCTTACCTGGACCAAATATTTCTAGCTTTGTTCCTATCATGACATAGCATCCAGATACCTCCCCTGTCTCATGGTCTTCAACTGAGCACATTCCCAGTATCCAGAAATAAACTCCAACTTCCAGATGTCATCTGACCAGCACTGGAGACAATGGAATTAAGAACTCCCCTGTCTAGACCTTTTCCTTCTGTGGAAACATCCCAGCATAAAAACACACTGTTGGCTTTGTATTGACCTTATAGTCAAGAAAACCCTCTAGATTTTGTTGATATAAATTCCTGTTAAGCCAGGTGTCTCCTATTCTGTACATGTGAGATGATCTTGGAGCCCAATGTTATGTTGTTAGCTTTGGTCCAATATTCTAACCTGTCATAATATTTTTAAAGCTTGATTCAGTCATCCGTGATATTAACTGTCTCTGCCAGCTTTGTGTTTGCTCTAGATGTGATAAGCAGATCCTCTTGTCTTCATTTAGGTCCTGTCTTCCCTGGTAAAAGTGTTAAAAACATCAGAGCTAAGTATAAAATCTTGCAGTATGACACCAGAATACTGCTTCCCAAAGTCTAGTCCCCAGGATACTAGTTTCATGGGATCTTAAAAAAAAAAAAAGGAAAATGTTTTTCATGATCAGATAAATTTGAGAAACACCTCATGCTATGGTCTCCTTCTTGGAAAGTTCAGTGCACATAGCCCATTAAGAACTGAGAAGTCTTGCAGTAATCAGTTTTGTTTAAGTTCAATTAACCCCAAATTTCCCCTCAAACTTATTCGAAACCTATTTGGTAGCTGTTGTTTTTATTTGTTTTTTATTTAATTAACCTCTATTAATGTTAATTAGTGTTCCTGATTCATGGGATACACTTTAAGATACACTCCCTTACAGCCCCATTAACAGCTTTAGAATTTTACCATGAAGGATCTCAAACTAATAGATATGCAGTTTCAAAATTCATTTTACCCTTTGTGAACTTTAAGATGAAGTTTTGTCTCCACATTTTTTAACATGGTTTCTTAAAGATATTATGATCACAAGTTGTTTCAATACAGTGGCTATATTGAGCTCCCCTTGAATTTATTCACTTATTTTTTTAAAGATGAATCTGTTTATTCTTCATTCTTATTTTAAAATTCATAATTGTATATTCTTTTAAAATCCATATAGGAAATATGAATGTAATTTAGAACCCCCACCCACAATGTGTTTTATCAGTAACAATATACCTTTTTTTGTTAATAAGAGAAGTTGTAGGTTTACAGAAAAGTATACATAAAATACAGAGTTCCCATATGTCACCCTATTATCAGCATCTTGCATTAGCGTGGTATGTTTATTACAATTCATGAAAGAACATTTTTATAATTGTACCATTAACTATACTCCATCATTTAAAATAGGGTTCATTGTTAATGTTGTACAGTCTTATACTCTTTTAAGTTTTATTCTAGTACCATATATACAACCTAAAATTTCCCTTTTGCCCAAATTCGCAAATATAATTCAATACTGTTAATTAAATGAAAAAATTTCCAAAACTTTATAATCAACCTAAATAGAAACTCTGAATAACTCAAGCATTAACACCCCATTCTCTACCCTCAACCTGGCCCCTGGTAACCTGTACTCCAGATTCTGACTCTATGTGTTTTCTTATTCTAATTATTTCATATCAGTAAGATCAAACAATATTTGTCTTTTTTTGTCTAACTTAATTCATTCAGCATGTTGTCCTCAAGGTTCATCCATATTGTCACATGTATCAGAACTTGTTTCATTTTTAAGGTTGAATAATATTCCATTGTGTGTATATAACACATTTTATTTATCCATTCATCAGTTGATGGACACATGGTATGCTTCCATCTTTTAGCAATTGTGAATAACGCCACTATGAACATCAATGTGCAAACATCTTTTTGAGTCCCTGCTTTCAATTCTTTTTGGTATATACCTAGAATTGGGATTGCTGGATCATATGGTAACTCTTAACTTTCTTAACTTTCTGAGAAACTGCCAAACTGACTTTCACAGCTGCACTATTTTATATTCCCACCAGCAATGAATGAGTGTTCCTCTTTCTACACATCCTCTCCAAGAGTTGTAATTTTCTGATTTTTAATTGTAGCTAATCTAGTGGGTTTGAAATTGTATCTAATTATGGTTTTGCTTTGCATTTCCCTAATGGCTAATGATGTTGAACATCTTTTCATGTGCTTCTAGCCATTTGTATATCCTCTTTAAGAAATGTCTATTCAAATCTTTTGTTCATTTTTAATTGGGTTGTCTTTTTATTGTTGAGTTGTATGATTTCTTTACATACTCTGGGCATTAAACCCTTATCAGATATTTGGTTTCCAAATATCTTCTCCCATTGAGTAGAATGTCTTTTCACTTTCATGATAAAGTCCTTCAAAGCACAAAAGCTTTTAATTTTGATGAAGTCCCATAACAGAGGCATTGTCTTATTGTATCTCATGCTTCAGTTTCCTCTTTTCCATGTTTCTTCTTGTTTTCAGTTTGAAAACATTTCTCTTGACACAAAAGCTGGAAGCAAAACAAGACTAGAGTTTAGTCTTTTTTATTTACATGTTAATACCATAAATTAACACATAAATGGATTTGGCTCTTCACACTATTCTTACTCAGTTCAGAGCTAATTATATATAATTTTTAAAAAAGTCATTAATTAGTTCATGTCAGTGATACCTTATGTGATGGTTAGGCTAATGTGTCAACTCAACCAGTTAATTGTGTCCAGGTGTTTGGTCCAGCAAGCACTGAGCTAATTGTAATACAAGAACATTTATGGGCTTTGGCCACCAGTTAGTTTACTGCATGGATGGCTGATACATCTGCACCAATCAGGGAGATTGCCATCAGCAATGGGTGGCGCTTTTATCCAAAGAGTTGAATACCTTAAAAGGGGAAGTGATTTCAACATTCAGAGAGAATTTCCCAGCTCATCTTTGGACAGCAAACTTCTCTGAGAAACTCATCAAGGACCTTTCTTTGGACTTTCATCAGAGCCCCTGGTTTGCAGCCTGCCTGCGGAATCTGGACTTGTACATCCCCACGGTCAGGTGAGAGACTCTTATAAAATCTCATATTATTGACAGATATCTCCTGTTGATTCTCTTTCCCCAGAACCCTGACTAATACACCACAGAACATTTTGCCTTTTATATCTGGCTTGTTTCACTCAGCATAATGTCCTCAAGATTCTTCCATACTTTTACATCCATATACTTTTTTTTACCTGTACATCGATGTACTTTTAAAATATTATCTCATACCAAATAGTACCTAAGTCTCTGTTCAGTTTCTTAGGCTGCTTAAAAGCAGATACCATGAAGTGGGTTGGTTTAAGCAATGGGAATTTATTAGCTTACATTTTGAAGCCAGGAAAATGTCCAAATCAAGACGTCATCAAGGTGATGCTTTCTTCCCAAAGATTGGCTGCTAGCAATCCTTGACTTCTTTGCCACATGGCAAGGCATATGGCAGCATCTGCTGGCCTTTCCATTCTCTTCTGGGTTTCATTGCTTTCAGGTTCTTTCTTCCATGGGTTTCTTTTTCTCTGTCTGAGCTTTATTATCGTATAAAGGAGTCCAGTAATAGGATTAAGACCTATCATAAATGAGGTTGGTTGCACCTTAACTGAAGTAATTTCATCAACAGGTCCTACTTACAATGGGTTATATCCACAGGAATAGACTAGATTTAAGAACATGTTTTTCTGGGGGACCTACAACTTCTTACCACCAAAGACTCAATTTTTTAAAAACATATAATCAGTAACTATATTATCAGAATTTCATTGTTATTTTTCCATCTCTCTGGAGCACTCTTCCTTTTCAGAGTCTTGGGCCATGTAATCACACCTAATTTGTCTTAAGGTTTTTGAGGCCTGCTTTCCTGACATTCAGGGTACATGTCTGGCTATCCCCAGCTTTCCTTTCCACAGCTTTATTAATTCCAAGAACATTTTTCACATTCTCCAAAGCTACTATCACTTCCCATTGCTTCAATCAGTTTTCCTTGTTGCAAATAATTAAGTTAAAAGTAATATTTCATTTTGATTATTTCTGGATAGATTGGGTGGTGAAATTATTATCAAAACAGTATCAGTTAGTTAGGTAAGACCGATTTCTTTAGCAAATATATAATGAATAAATACTATGTGCTAGGTAAAGCTCATGTTGGAGGGAATATGACAGGGAACAGGACAGTAGAAGAGATACTAAAAAACTATATGTATATATGTACACGTATGTATAAATATATCAAAATAATCTCAGCTTATGATAGATTCTATAAACAAAATAAAATACCATAATAAGATAGAAAGTGATGGAGCAAGTTTGTGCTAATTTGAATCAGATGCTCATGAAAGGTCTCAGTAAATAGGTAAGATTTGAGCTGATCTGTGAATGACATGAGGGAGTTAGGCATGAAAATTTCTTAGGGTAGAGTATTTCAGTGCACGAGTCCTAAAGTAAGAATGTATTTGGTCTTTCTAGGACAAGAAAGAAGAAAGGACTGGCTCATAAGCAATAGGAGTGTGAAGTATGAAGTTGTAGAAAAAGAGGTACACAAGGCCAGCACGATATGGAAAAGCAGGCAGAGGTTAGATCATAGCTCCTTGTAGACTAGCTAAGTCATATAGGAATGGCCCTGAAAGTTTTCAGTCAATGTCGTGACATGATCATGTTTATGTTTTTAAAAGAAAACTTTCTTACTCTAGGGTGCAGAATGGATTTGGGCATGATTGAACAAGACTGAGCAAGAGAACCATTAGAGACTTCTAATATGGATACCTGAGGTCCCCCTCACTGCCATAGCTCAACTCTTTGCCATTTTGATCAACTTTGGAAGGAATATAAGGTATGTTTCCTCTGCCTGATTGAACAAAGTTTGGCATTCTCTCAAAATAAATTATTTTATTCCCCTAATGTTTTCCTCACTAACATGTTCTCCATGTTTCTGTCATCTGGACTAAGACTTTCACAGTCTTCCCCACATATCATACTACTCCATTATCCCATCCCTCAGATTTTTTTTTCTTTCTTCTAACCAGACTGATAAGCTGGATTCTTCACTCACAAAGGAAATGTTATAAATTATGCCTCTTGGAATTGTGTAATGCAGAGGCCCTGGGCATTGGCTAAAACATATTTCAACCATGCATCATATACCACATTTCTTCTTCATACTTTTTACTTTCAATGGGTTCTTCTGAGCTTCTCAAAATTATTAAGATGTCCCCAATTTAATAGTAGTGCTTTGGGTAAAAGGAAGGAAAGAAACTAACTTTTACTGAGAGAAGCCTAGGGAAGAAATAACATTTCTGGTTTACCAATTTGGCATGATAAAGCACATCAAGTGACTCAAAGAATATCAATGAAAAAACTAGTCACTAGGCGATAGCATTTGCTTCAGCTTTAAACTAGCCTCAACCAATCAGGTTTCCTATGGCCACATTAGTTAAGCAACAAATGAGTTCCCGGACTCATTCTTCATTGCTCTCTTACTCCACAGCCCATGGGCTAAGACTGGATTTTCACAAGGGTCAGAGTTCCATTATGCTTATATGACTCTTGAGACCAGTCAAAATACAAGTGGGGGTCATGTTCATTTGCTTTACCCTTCTATGTCTGGCTCCAGGATCATAGCATCAGTGAGTCTTGTCTGCAACCAATTGCTTTATTTTCTCACCAGAGATTATTGCTTCTCTTACTAGAGGAAGGCAATGGTAATTCTCTTAGCCACCTGGGACAGTTTTACTGGATGGAATTTCATAGCTATAATGGGGAGATAAGAAAGAATTCTCTGCTGTTGCACTAACATTTTTTTAAAGTTTCCATGTCTTTAAAATAAGAAATCATAAAACAGTCATTTCAATAGTGTATCAATAAAAGAATAAATAGTGCTGTATCACTACACACATTTTATATGCACAAAAGAATGGGATTGTGTAGTCTTAAGTTATAGCTCAGATTTTTTCTGTGATTTACATCAAATCAATAATTTTATAGCTCAGGAAACAAGAATGTTGATATATTGTCAATGTTCCTTTCTGGGTGTTCTCCATTATTTCTTGACTTCACTATAATGGTAGAACAAGAGTAATGAGAGTAAGTTCTATTCCAAATTTTGTCAACAGCAGGTTGTAAGAGCTTGGGCAATTCACATTATCTGTGCTGACCTCAGTTCATTTGTAAAATGAAGGTATTACATTAGCAAATGACCCTCAAAAATCCCTGGCTTTCTAAAGTTCCATTTTCCTTTATAAAAATTTTCCATTATGTATACCCCCAAAAATTGAAAGCAGGTACTCGAACAGATATTTTCACACCAATGTTCACAGAGCATTATTTACAATTGCCAAAAGATGGAGCAGCCCAAGTGTCCATCAACCAATTTATGGGTAAACAAACTGTGATACATACACACAATGAAGTATTTTTCAGTCATAAAAAGGAATGAAGTTCTGATACATACAGCAACATGGAAAACTCTTGAAGACATCATGTTGAATGAAATGAGTCAGACACAAAAGCATAAATATTGTATGATCTCACTGATATGAAATAATTAGAATAAGCAAACTCATACGGTCAGAAACTAGAATATAGGTTATTAGGAGATAGAGTGGGCATAGGGAATATGTACCTCAGGTATTTAAAATGTTCAGAGTTTCTATTTGGAATGATGGAAAATTTTTAGTAATGGATGGTAGTGATGATAGCACAACATGGTGAACATAACTAACAGCACTAAATTATATATATGAATGTGGTTAAAAGGAGAGATTTTAGGTTGTATATATGGTACTAGAATAAAAATTAAAAAGAAATCCATGGAATTATACAACACAAACAGTGAATCTTAAGTTAAACCATGGACTATGGCTAATAATACAATTATAAAACTGTGTTTTCACCAGTTGTAACAAATGTACTACACCAAAGCAAGGTGTTAATAATAGGGTGGTATATGGAAACCTTGCATTTTATGCATGAATTTTTGTAAACTCATAAATTCTGTAAATAAAATATGACAATGTTTAATTTAGCTAAATACATGAATAATGGTGTATAAAAAATTTGTTCATATGTGATGAAATGGTTCTTCTTCCCTTTCACCCTCATCTCTGCCCAAATTTATTAACAAATTAATTTGCATTTTTACTCAATTATGTCCTCAGGAGTCAATTGAAAAAGGTCCCTATGGCCAAAGCTGAAATATTTGAGCAATACAATAAATAAAATAATATTGATCTATTATTCTAAGTATAAAATAAATATCCATGAGTCCTTACTTATATAAATAAATGTACCATACCAATGTAAGATGTAAATAATGAGCAAAACCAGGTGTGGGGTATGTGGAAATGCTTTGTGTTATCTTCACAATTTTTATGTAAGTCTAGAACTCCTCTCAAAAACAGTGTATTAAAATATAGAAAAGATAGAATTAAAATTTTTAAAAATCTATTCTATTTTTATGTAACATTTATGTAATCTAAAGCTTCTTTAAAAATAAAATTTTTTAAAAAAATATCAGCTGTGTTTTAAAATTGAAGAATGATAGTTGGAATGCCTTCCGAGCTATTGGTGATGTCAAGTTCCTGGCTTCTAAACTGATGATGATTTCCCATTTTGCACTCATGGCTGGAAGGCTTAATAGTCAAATTTGTGGCCCCAAAGTGAATTATTCTTTATGGTATGACTTTAGTTACTCACTCATTCCTAGATCTAAGTTAGCTTCCAAATCTTGTTTACCAGTTGTCTCATTTTTACCTATCATCTTCTACTTTAAGTTATCTTCCAATATTTTACACATCTTGTATGGTATATATTTTAGAAGAAGGTATAGAATATATACATAAATATTTTTATAAATTTTATATTCCCAAATTTCTCGATATTTCCTTTATCTAGTAAATGCTTGGTAGAGTATATTCTAGGGTATACTGGTTCCACTAGATGAATACAGAAAATACTATCTAATAAGTTGAAGAAATTCTGCTTAATTTATCCCATATTATATGCTATTTTCACAATACATAATAGCTTATTAATGAAATATTACAGTGTCAGAGAGAAGACTCCAGATGTTGATGAACCCGGGAGAGAGAAAAGCCACAGATAGAACAGCTCAAAGCTGAAGCAAAATGTCCTAGAGGAAAGGGGAGAGGAGTGGACCATGCCATGTGCCTGATCGCCCACAGCTGAGCTCCAGGAGAAAATGAGCCTGGAGGAAAAGGCAGAGACCTGCAGAGCCACCATTGTGCCTTGACATGTGGCAGGATTCCGGGATTGCCAGCAGTTGACCTTCAATGAGGCAGCTTCTCTGATGATGCCTTGATTAGGACATTTTCATAGCCTTAGAACTGTAACCTTTTAATCTAATAAATTCCCATTGTAAAAGCCAACCCATTTCTGGTATAGTTCTCCCCACAGCTTTTAGCAAACGAAATCATCTAGAGTACACCTTAGGAAATATTGTTCTAGTTTTGCAATTTCAAACTATATAGCTTTTTTCAGAAGCATCATTTCCTATGAAATATTGGGTTTTACTTCTTATAAAAGACAAGGTTTACTAAACACTTATGTTTTCCAAAATCTAGTACTGCAACGTGTTGTTCTGTAAATTGCAGACTTCTGAGCAAGAACACTCTGTGAGCAAGAATATTCTATTACCTAAGAGCATATATATTCTCCAAATTAATCCCATCAATACTGTTATTGGAACTATATTTTAAATTTAATTTTGGGTGCTACGTTATGTAGAATTAAATATTAAATAAAAACATACATAAACACTTTTATATTATTTAAATTTTGATCAAACTCGTATATTATCCGAAGACCATTAATGGATTTAGACCATGTATAAAACCTACAAATATTTACAAAAACCTTTCTAGTTTACAAATTACTTCAGTTGTTCCTCACTCACAAACAGAGATATATATGTTTCATATTGATAGGCTCATTTTACATGGTAGAAAACTGTTTTAGTTTTCCTGAGCTGCAATCACAAATACCACATGAGTTAGCTTAAATAATGGGAATTTATTGGCTCACAATTTTGAGGCTAATATAATTAAAATACTCTAATAATGATTGAATTGATGAATGTGCAACTATGTGATAATACCAAATACCATTGATTGTATACGTTGGATAGAGTGTATGCTTTGTTAATATGTATCAATAAAAGGGATTAATTTTTAAAAAGAAAAAAAAAAAGAGAGAAGTCCAAACTAGAGGAGTAGAAGTCAGCAAGGAGATGCTGTAACATTCTGGTGTGGACTGCCAATGATCCTTGGGTTTGTATTCCTGCCTCACATCACATAATATCTTCTCCTTTTCTTCCTGATTCTGTTGACTTCCGGTTTCTGGGTCCTCCCCATGGCTTTCTCTTGCTATGTCTGAATTTCTTCTGTTTATAAAGGACTCCAGTAATCCAGAGGAAGACTCAATCTCCTTCATTTGGACTACACTTTAACTAAAAATACCATATTCAAGAGATTTATTAACAATGGGTGCACACACACAGGAAAGTAGATTACTATTAAGAGCATGTCTAAATTGGGTTACATATTTCAATACCACAAGAAACAGATTCAAAACCTCTATCTTTTGTCTGCTTTATTCCATCTCATCTTACACGACCACTTGAGTTCTTTCATTGCTTAATCTAGTAGAAATATATGGCATTGCTGTTTCCCCCAAACTCTCTTCAAAAAACATTGATGAATTTAATTATATAAAAGTAAGGATGAGTTTGTACAATGATGGGACTATTAATTCAGGTAAGAGATGGGTGACTAAATGAGACCAACAAGGGAAAAAAATCTAGGCTATACTAGAAATGCCTGTAAATCAGTAAGAAAAAGACATTACCCCAAAAGAGAAAAAGTGGGTCAAGGATATGAATAGACAAATTTTGTAAGAGAAAATACAAAAGACCAATAAATGCATAAAGAAATCCTTCAATCATTAGTAGTAGGAGCATGGCAAGTTGAAAGAATGAGACATCACTTTACACTTAATAGACTGTCAAAAATGAGAAAGCTGAACAATACCAAGTGCTATTAAAGATACACGTTATAGGAGAGATTAAGTATTGCTCTTAGGTGTTAGGACTAAGGAGACCACACTGGAGAGTAATCAGGCATGACTTGGTGCAAGTATTCACACTGGGTATAAACTTACCTTATGATGCTGCAATTCTACTCCCAACTATATAGCCTATAGGTCCACAAGTGGATAGGTACATAGATATTCTTTCAACATCATTTGGGGTAATCAACATGACCTTCACCGTGAGAACAATGCAGCAAGAAAAATAATGGATTATATGTATTTGGCAACATTATTGGATCCTAAAATAAATG
>JAQZBX010071913.1:0-15156 GCA_029593785.1 Cabassous unicinctus | reverse complement strand
TATTAAAAAGACAGAGAACTACAAGTGTTGGAGAGGATGTGGAGAGATAGGAACACTTCTTCACTGTTGGTGGGAATGCAGAATGGTACAGCCATTGTGCAGAACTATTTGGCAGTTCCTAAAGAAGTTGAATATAGACTTGCCACATGACCCGGCAATACCACTACTGGGTATATACCCAGAACTGAGAGCAGGTATACGAAGAGACATCTGCACACCGATGTTCATAATAACATTATTCACCATTGCCAAAAGCTGGAAACAACCGAGGTGTCCATCAACAGATGAATGGATAAACAAACTGTGGTCTATTCACATGATGGAATGTTATGCAGCTGTAAGAAGAAATGAAGTCATAAAGCATATGACAACATGGATGAACCTGGAGGACATTATGTTGAGCGAAGCAAGCCAGACACAAAAGGACAAATACTGTATGAATGGGTTACTATGAACCAAATATATTGGGTAACATTTTGTTTGATTCAAAAAAAAATTTATATGTATCCAGTACATTTAATTGAGAAGTGTTTATATTTATTCATCTGTGTTTACTTTTTAGTTTTTAAATTTTCAATTATTAAATGTACAAAATAAAGTAAAAAAAAAAAAAAAAGAAAATCCTGAAAAATCCACAACAAAGCTACTAGAACTAATAGATGAGCTCAGCAAAGTGGTAGGACACAATATTAATATGCAAAAATCAGTAGTGTTTCTGTACACTGATGATGAGCAATCTGAGGAGGAAATCAGAAAAGAATTCCATTTATAATAGTGTATAATAATGACTAAAAAAAAGTGTTTAAGAATAAACTTAATCAAGGATGTAAAGCATTTATATTCAGAAAACTACAATGCATTGCTAAAAGAAATCAAAGAAGACCTAAATAAATGGAAGAACATTTCATGTTTGTGGATTGGAAGACTAAATATCATTAAAATGTCAATTCTATCCAAATTGGTATACAGATTCAGTGCAATCCCAATAAAAATCTCACCAGCCTTTTAAAAGAAATGGGAAACACATTTATTAAATTTATTTGGAAAGGTAAAGGGTCCCAAATAGTCAGAAACATCTTAAAAAGGAAGAACTAAGTTGGAATACTCTCACTTCCAGGCTTTAAATCATATTACCTACCAACAGTGGTAAAAATAACATGGCACTGGAATAAAGGTAGGCATATAGACCATGGAACTGAATTGAGAACTCAGAAACAGACCATCACATCTTTGGTGCTGGGAGAACTGGATATTCACATCCAAAATAAAGAAAGCCTTCCATTTATAAAGGACTCCAGCAAGAGGGCCAAAGCACACCCTAAGTCACACCTCGCTGAAGCAATCCAACCATAGGTCCCACAACTGAATCCAATCCAAAAAAGGGTCCCACATCCACAGGAATGGATTAGCTACAAGAACATGATCCTTTCTGGGATCCACAAAAAGCCCCATACTGTCAGAGCCCACAACATCTCTAATTTTTTTTTAAAAAGTGAAAGATGGTCTAAAGTAAGAATTTATGAAAGAAAATTTTGCATAATTGTTGTGTCTCCTCTCCCTGACATATTATTGGAATGGATGTGAGGTCTGAATGGGGAACACTTCCCTTACCCAAGCTCTGCGAGAAAGGGATGTCATGAAAATCTGGTCTTCATATGATTTTAATTGGACCTTTAGAACTACCCAACTCTGCTCAAGTACTTAATTTGAAACAATATAGGATATCTTGGAGATGTCAAGTGATTTCGGCCCCAATTAAAGACATGTTAAAGGCAGATATTCCAAGTGCCCATTGAATTCTTTGTTTAAAAGTCTGGTATGTGGGAAGCGGATGTGGCTCAATGATAGGGCTCCTGTTTACCATATGGGGGCCCCTGGGTTCGATTCCCGGGGCCTCCTGGTGAAGGCAAGCCAGCCCACGCAGTGCGGTGAGCTGACGCAGCAGGACGACCCAACAAAGGGAGATAGGCAGATGCAGAAAAACACACAGCAAATGGACACAGTGAGCACAAGCAGCAAAGGGGGATAAATAAATAAATTAATTTTAAAAAAAAGTCTGGTATGGCTCTGTGATAAAAGTTGATGGATACAGAAAATTAATTGTAGAACATAATGGAATAAAGGGGATGTCTCCAAAAGCTTTAGCCATTCCTGACTTGGTGCTAATCATGGTGCAAGCTAAGGGGTATTAGTATTCTATCATTCAGTTTGCTTGCTTTCTTTTTTATTTTATTTTATTTTTATTTATTGAAGTATGTCACTCATACATAAACATACATAAACAATAAGTGTATAGTAATAGTTGTGGACTTACAAAACAAACATACAAAACATCACATAGGGCTCCCACACCTCATCCCACCACCAATACCTTGCATTGTTGTGAAACATTTTTAACTAATGACGAAAGAGCATCCTCAAAATATCACTACTAGTATCTTACATGTAGTATCTTACATTTTTGGTGTATTTTTCCTCCAACCCACCCCATTATTATTATTATTATTATTTATATCATATATACATGAACATACAAAAGCAGTAAGTGTATAGTAAAAGTTGTGAACTTACAAAGCAAACAAGCATAAAATCATACAGGGTTCCTATACATTAACCCACCACCAACAGTTTGCATTGTTGTGAGAAATTTTTTACAAATTATGAAAGAATATAATCAAAATCTTACTATTAACTATAGTCCATATCTTACATTTGGTGTATGTTTCCCCCAACCCACCCAATTATTGTTTTTAAATATATATTTTTATTACAGAAGTTATAAACTTACAAAACAATCATGCACATGTGCAGAATTCCTATACAACACCCCTCTATCAACACACCACACCTTGGTGGAACATTTGTTACAGATTATCAGAAAATATCATCAGATTATTACCATTAATCATGGTCCATAGCATACATTGGCACACTATTTCCATGCTCCCTCATTATCAACACAGTACATCTTTGGCATAGATGCATGAATATTACAGTATTGCCGTTAACCACAGTCCATAGGTCACTCAAGTTTTATTTTTCCCATGCTTCTCCACATTCCCACTACCCTACAATAGTGATGTACATCTGCTCTAGCTCACAAAGGGCAGTCTTGTATCTGTACTATCAACCACAATTTTCATCTACCTCAGGGTTTACTGTGTCATTCAGTCCTCAGATTATTCTCTAGCTTTCTTTCAATTGATATTTACATGCCTACACTGCCCTTTCCATCCACATTCCTATTAATAAACCAGTTGTTACTATAATGTGTTACCATCAACTCTACCCATTTCCACACTTTTACAGTCAAGTTAATTAAAACTTCTACATATATTAAGCATCAGTAGTCCATGTCAGTCCTCCTCTTATCTCCTTTAAGAATCCACCACCTACCACCAGGTCTTGAAGATATTTTCCTACATTTTCTTCTAGAAGCTTTATGGTTCTTACTCCCCACCCCCCCCTCAGGAAAAAGTTTAATGCACGAAGAAACAAAAGAGTCAATAATTTTCACCTCTGGATATTGATATAGAGCACTAAATTCAAAGCCATTCTGAAACTTTTCTACATTGTTCACATAAAGGAAGACAAATACAGAGCTATCAAAAGGTTTCTTGGTAAATTCCTAACCCTTAAAGGGCTACAACTTTTCAAGAATATGGTTACTGACCAGGTGATGTCTAAATTTTAAATGTGACACCCAAGTGGTAAAGTATAGGATATACAAGTTTGTTTTTTTTTGAAGAAATTCTGAGAAATGACCACAATTGTAGTATATTAAAAATAAAAAATAAAAAAATCAGAACTAGTTTCATCAGTCTCTGAAAACTTTAAATTCTAGCTCTGCTTATTTTGAAAGGAACTCACAAACAAGATAGAATAAAGACAGTACATCTGTATCCTACACTGCTGAAGGAGCTTACACTTGCCCAGACATCTTCAGACCAGTCCCTTTGTACTAATTTCTTTCAAGAATAGCTAGGTCACTTTGCTGGACACCAACAGCCTTTTTAAAAACAATAACAAAGGATCTACTATAAAAATCATTCTTGGGTATTTTCTCTGCCAGCTAAAAACCTGTACTCAATAACCTCTCTGCTTAAAGAAAGACCCCAGTCCCAAGTGTAATGGCATCCACTGCTTGTCACAGTCTTGCTGCTTCTTCATCCTGCCTCATCGTTTGTTTGACTGCTTTTCATACTTCTCGGTGTTTCGCTTCTTTGGTGGAGAATAACTGACCCTGCTTCGTGCTTGGAAGCTGGGCTTGTACGGATGGATTCGGTGCTTCTTTGGGTTTTCTTCTTTCTGGTTCTGGCTCTTTGCAGGTTCCTTATTGCTCTCTTTTTGTTCATGGTCTTGTTCTTTATGGGGGGGGCAATGTGTTCTTAATTGTGTTCATTAAAATCTTTTATTTGTACTGGCAAGAGGACACTTCATCCACCCCATAGGTCCCATTATTTCTGCTCTGGTTTTGCCACGTTTTGCCTCCTTAAGCAGTTCTTCTATTGCTTTCTGATTCACTTCTAACAAAGAAAATGGTAGAGGTGATGGGATGTCATTTCTGAGGTGAGTATATAAAAAGTCTGGTTCTGGGTTGGGTACTTTCTCTCATTCCGTCTTGGACTGTTTGCTCTGGGGGCAGCCAGTGGCTATGAGGTGAGGAAGTCCTCTCCAGCTCCTGGTCCTCTTCCATTGTGGGGGTGGCTTCCTGACTCCTCAGGTGGCGCTGGCGGACTGGAGGCTCTGCCCCATATCACAAAACTGCGGGCGAAGCAGGAAGGAAGTATGGTTCTTGCTTTTATATTTAGTTTTTTAATCCATTTTGAGTTAATTTTTGCATAAGATTTGAGATAGGGGTCCTCTTTCTTTCTTTTGGCTATGGATATATATCCAGTTCTCTCAGCACCATTTGTTGAACAGACTGTTCTGTCCAAGCTGGGTGGGTTTCACAGGTTTGTCAAAAATCACTTGACCGACCATAGACTTAAGGGTCTGTTTCTGAACCATCAATTCAGTTGGATTGGTTTTTGTGTCTGTCTTTATGCTAGTACCATGCTATTTTTATCACTGTAGCTAGGTAATATGATTTAATTTTTTTTTCTTTTTTTTTATTTTATTTTACCAGGAGGTCGCGGGGATCAAACCCAGGTCCTTCCGTATGGTAGACAGATGCTCAACCATTTGAGCCACATCCGCCTCCCTAGGTAATATGATTTAAAGTCTGGGAGTGAGAGTCCTCCAATTTCGCTTTTCCTTTTTAAGATGTTTCTGGCTATTTGGGACCCCTTACTCTTCCAAATAAATTTGATAATCATGTTTGCCATTTCTTTAAAAAAGGCTGGTGGAATTTTTATTGGGATTGCATTGAATCTGTATATCAATTTGTGTAGAATAGACATCTTGATGATATTTAGTCTTAATCCACAAACATGGAATGTTCTTCCAATTATTTAGGTCTTTTTTAAATTTCTTTTAACAATGCATTGTAGTTTTCTGAATACAAGTGCTTTACATCACTGGTTAAGTTTTTTAGTCACTATTGTAAATGGAACTTTTTTTCTTGACTTCCTCTTCAGATTGTGCATTACTAGTGTCTTTTAAAGTCTATTTCATCAGATATAAGTATAGCTACTCTGGCTTTTGTTGTTGTTGTTGTTACTGCTTGCATGGAAGATATTTTTCCAGCCATTCACTTTCAATCTTTTGTTATCCTTGGGTCTAAGGTGAGTCTCTTGAAGACAGCATATAGATGGCTCATATTTTCTTATCCATTCTGCCAGTCTGTGTCTTTTGACTAAGGAGTTTAATCCATTAACATTCAATATTATTACTGTAAAGGCAGTTCTTATTTCACCCATTTTGACCTTTGAGTTTTATCTGTCATATTTTATTTTCACCACTCTTTTGAGGCTTTTAGTTACTTTTACTGATATAATCTTCATTTGAGACTCTCTTCCAAGCCTCTGTCTCCTGTCTTTTCTTTCCATTCTGTAGCACACCTGTTAGTATTTCCTGCAAAGCCAGTATCTTTGTTACAAACTCTCTCAGTTTCTGTTTATTTGTGAATACTCTAAGTTGCCCTCATTTTTGAAAGACAATCTTGCTGGGTATAAGATTCTTGGCTGAAAGTTTTTCTCTTGCAGTATCTTAAATATATCATACCACTGTCTTCTTGCCTCCATGGTTTCTGATGAGAAATCACACTTAATCTTATTGAGTATCCCTTATATGCTATGCATTACTTTTCTCTTGCTGATCTCAGAATTCTCTGTCTTTGGCGTTTGACATTCTGATTAGTATGTGTCTTGGAGTTGGTCTATTCAGATTTATTTGGATGGGAGTACATTGTGCTTCTTGACATGAATATCTATGTCCTTCAACAGGGCTGGGAAATTTTCTTCCATAATTTTTTCAAATATTCCTTCTGCCCCATTTCCCTTCTCTTCTCCTTCTGGAACATCCTTGACATGTATGTTTACATGTCACTTGCTGTTGTTTAGTTCCCTGAGACTTGTTCCATTTTTTCCATTCTTTTCTTCATCTGTTCTTTTGTATGTTCAGTGGCCATTTCTTCAAGCTCACCAATCCTTTCTTCTGCCTCCTCAAATCTGCTCTTATATAATTCCAGTGTATTTTTAATTTCATTTATTGCACCTTTCATTACCGTAGGAGCTGCTAGTTTTCTATGTATGCTTTCAAATTCTTCTTTGTGCTTATCCAATGTCTTCTTAATATCCTTAATCTCTTTAGCCACCTCACTGAATTTATTAAGGAGATTTGTTTGAACATCTATGATTAGTTGTCTCAACTCCTTTATGTCATTTGGAGGCTTATCTTTTTCCCTTAATTGGGACATATATTCCTGTTTCTTGGTATGGATTGTAATATTTTTGTTGGTGTCTTAGCATCTGGCTTACTAGATGTATTTTTTTCTGGGTGCAGCTTCTCTCTTTAGTTTAGGGCTTTCTTGCCCTTACTCCATTACTGTTTGTGTAGTAGGAGGCAAGGATGTAGTTGATGCTATAAGCTTCCACAAGGATTTTTTTTGCCACAATTTGATGAGAAAAGCCTTAGATTTTACTTAATTGAAAAATACCATGTCTCATTATATTAATGATATAATGATGATATCTTAATCCAAATATCCAGTTAAGACTGAACTCTAAATGCCAGTTAATCAAATAACCATCAAGGAGTGGCCTGGCACAAATGGTAACATTCTTAGGTATTATCTGGGCTAGAGCCACTAGGGACCCCTCAAACATCTAAAAATAAGTTATTGTCTCTGCCAGCTCCAAAATTGAGACAGAAGGCATAAAAATTCACTGGGTTTCTTGGTTTCTGGAGAAATCAAATACCACATTTTGGAATTCTGTTGGCTCCTATTCTCAAGGTTATCAGAAAGAAAATACTGAATTTGCATGTGGTTTTGAAAAACAACAGCCTCTTTTGGAACTTCAACCAGCTACTTCCCAGTCCATTCCTTTGACCATACATCCTCAGTGCTCAAGTTAAATCTATCAATAAGTGTCAGCAACTCACCCTGACCTTTGGCAAAACCCCATGCCTGCCACCCAGAGATGACCACTGGGATTTTAGACTAGAAAGCTATCTGAGTCTGCTGTACTCCCTTTGAAAACAATTGTTGACCTGTTATTGTGCTTTGCCTGTTATGGAAGGACATAAAATTATTTTGAGACCTGAGACACCCAGGACAGGAAACTATCTTGAGAAGAACCAAACCCTGACAATACTAAAGGTAAAAAGGACCTCTATAACCACTCTCTGGGGTAATTTGGCAACATATATAAAAATCCTTAAATACATGCATGAGATTTGAATCAGTAATTCTTCTTTTGGGAATTTATCCTGAGAAAATAAAGACTGGAAAAAAAGATTTTGTTACTAGGATATTCAACCTATCTTTATTTATGAAGAAAAAAATGGCAACAGCCTAAGTGTTCTACATTAGGGAAGTAATTAAGCCATTAATTAATTGCAGACATATATTTATTTATATATCAATATTTCAAAATTTACAGTTAATAGTTTAGAAAATAAAATGCATAACATCCATAGCCATAATTACCATGGCACAGCATAATTAAAGGGCTTTGGCAGAGAACACTGAAACTTAAAAGATGAACACAATTAAAATAGTGATTTTTAAATATTGGGCAATTTATCTGTCTTGTATTGTGTTTTGGTTTTATTTTTTGCAGGAAAAAATTTTTTTCTCCTGGGAATGTACTGGATTCTTTATGGAAATACAAGCTTCCAGGGACTTAAATGCAATGGACACGATAGAAAGTCATGTAAATAAACTTCACCAGCATCAAAACATCAAAACAACAACAAAACTCCCTAACACAGTGCTTGACACATAGTAGGTGCTTAGTGGAGTGAATATGGATGTTTTATAATTTACCAATCATGTTTTCTTTTGACTTAAAAAGCTGGTCATTTCTTCAATTTCTGCCTTCTTCAGAAATGGGGAATGCTCTTTCCCATCTGTTTTTCCTTCCCTTTTCAGCAAATGGACTGATGGGCGGATTTTCCATTTTATGTCCAAGAGCATCCCCCAGTGAGCTCTCCAGCTGCTGGCTTTGTATTTACAGGTAACTTGAAATCATTTTCTGAAGTGTTTCTCTGGAGTTTTAATTTCAGGTTCCATATTTCAGTTAATTTTGCAGTATTTTGAGACTCTTTCTTTACTTACTAAATGTATTATATTAGGTATCAGGTTTATTTTATTAAAAATCAACAGATATTTTACTTTAGCTTATTTGGGATTTACTTCAGTGAAAGTGTTAATTTGCCAAGCATATATATATGATCAGAAAGTTATTTTTTAATGAAAATGCTCTAATAATGATTGAAGTGATGAATGCACAACTATGTGATTATACCAAATACCATCGATTGTACACTTTGGATGAATTATATGCTTTATTAATATGTATCAATAAAATTGAATTTTTAAAAAAGAAAGTTATTTTTCCTTAAGTTTGGACCTTGGAAAATACTGGCTGCGTTGTTAAGGCCCTAAAAATAAATTATGACTTCAGTTGGACCCCAGACTTCCTCTCACTCAGCCTACTTCCACTGTTCCTATATGGTCTTTCTTTGGTTCTCTTAATTTCTACTCAGTATTAGAGGTTTTCTGCTTTATTTTGTTTTTAATCTTGGCACTAACTCTAAGATGTAAAGCAAATTGTATTTCAGAAAACTGCAGTTTGTTTGAATTGTCCTAGCCATGCTATTGATGTTATGACAGTTATGGATGAGAATCTCAATAACAACGTATCTACTTTATGGTATTGAGCACTAATTCTAATCCAAGAAACCTGTCCCTCTTTCCCCATTTCACAGTTGTTCATTGACATTCAAAGAGTTTAAGAAACTTGCCTAAGTTTCCACAGGAATTTCATGAAAAAGCTGAAATTTAGGTCTTCTGTATTTTACTTCAGTGAATCTTGGGGTTTTTCTGCTTCCTCCTTACTTGGGCACTGAGAGTTCAAATAGCAAAAGACCAGCTCCAGAAGCAACTTGAACAGGCACATGAGTGAAACAGCTTAGAGTTCAGAATATGAAGTACAGTACTGGCTAAGGTGCAGGGTCCCAGAAGTTGGGATGTGGTCATTTAGGGCAGCAGGGCTATGAGTAGAGACTCAGCCAGACAAGAGTATGAGTGAACAGGCATGCTGGAACATGCTGAAGCACAGATCAATCAACTCCTGGGGACACTTCCTCTGGACTAACCCTTGGTGTCATTGCTGGTCAATCTAAATGTTTTCCTACATATGCAGATAAAAAGGACACTGTGCAGTATTTTTCCTCTGATGGATGTTTAGGACATTGGGAAGAAGATGATCCTTGGCAAGAACATGCCAAGTGGTTCCCCAAATAAGTGGATACATATTTTTTTCTTAATTTTTTTGCATTTTTAAAAGACAAATTAACCTGTTTTACCTTTCACGTGTTTGACATTGTGAACACATGGTCAGCCAATAAATTTCAGAGCTGGAATTAGAACTAAGAATACCCAAGTTCTCGTTGGTTACTGTGATGGTTAGGCTCATGTGACAACTTGGCCAGGTAATCGTGCCTGATTGGTCAATCAAGTACTGGCCTAATTGTTACTGTGAGGGCATTACATAGACTTAAATCATCATTAAGTTGATTGCATCTATGGCTGAATACATCTTCAAGCAACAGATTGCCTTCAGCAATAAGGCGTCTCATCCAATCAGTTGAAGACCTTAAAAGGAGAACTGATTTCAGCAGTCAGAAGAGAGAATTTTCCATCTCTACTTCAGCCAGCCAGCTTCTCCTGGGGGATTCATCAAAAATCTTCATCAGTTTCCAGCTTGCAGCCTGCTGTTTGGAATTGGACTCATGTATCCCCATAGTTGTGTGAGGAAATTTTATAAACTCTCATATTTACAGATATCTCCTGTTGGTTCTGTTTCCCTAGAGAACCCTGACTAATAGTTACTCTGACCTTAGCTTCTGGACTTTTGTCTAGACTGGTTTCATTGCTTCTTTTATAAACTATTGATAAAATATCTGAGTATACTCTTAGATAAATTAAATTTAAGCTGATTTTATTATGATTTTTTTTAAGTACCATGAATTGAGTGTCTTCTCAATCTGTACTAATCATCTGAGCAGGCACCACCATATGCACTGCATGGGATATAAGTAGACTTAGGGCAATCTCTGGAAGGATTTCACACCTCAACACTGAAGATCCTGGCTAACCAAGACAAAAAATGGCGGTTCCGGAGAAATATGTGGACCATCTAATGGAGTCCATTTTCTTGTGATTAGGAGAGAAGTGGCAAGAGTGCTCAAACCCCCGTTAGTGGCACAGCTAGGACTAACCTTCATTGCTATACCACTCATAAGGAAACAATATGAATCACAGGATTTTAGTACTCCATGCACTTTTTTTTTTTAGGAGGTACCAGGGATTGAACCCAGGACCTCGTACATGGGAAGCATGTACTTGGAGACCTTAGCATATTAAAGCTGAAGGTGATCTTCCTAAAAAAAGTCCTTATTTTATAGAAGAGGAAACTAATTCCCAAAGGGGTTCACATGGCTCCTTACTTAGTTGCAGAACCCCAGGTAACCTGATTCTTAGATCATCAAGGTACAAGGAGGCAAGCACTCAGCCACTTGAGCTACATCCACTCCCCTCAATGTACTCTTTATAAAAAGTTCAGAATTTCTAAATTTCCATTGTTTTTAAAGGGATGGTGATATATCTTGTTCAGTAGATAAACCATATATTTTTTTATTTTAATTTTTATACCCCCGCCCCCACCCCGGCCGCCGAGATGGCTCCCTTGTCTATCTGCTCATTGTCTGCTCCTCTTCTTTAGGAGGCACCAGGAGCCAAACCCAGGACCTCCCATGTTGGAGGCAAGTGCCCAACCACTTGAGCCACTTGTGCTCCCTGCTGGTTGTGTCATCTGCTGGTTGCAGTGGTTGCAGCATCTGCTGGTTGTGGTGGTTTGGGCATCTGCGCATCTTCTTTAGGATGCACCGGGGACAGAACCTGGGACTTCCCATGTGGGAGGTGGACACCCAATTTCTTAAGCCACATCCGCTCCCCCTATTTTTTATATAGTTCTCTTTTATTCCAGTATCTTTCCTATTACCACAGAAAGTAGATTTAGTCACCACAGCTTATCATTCCCTTTACCTTGACTTAGAATTTCAAACATAGAAAGAAAAGAAACAAAACCAAAAATCAACAAACTTGTTTTTACATCATTTGGAAAAGCTACTTGATCAATAACTTATTCAAGAGTTAAAGCTTCTGTGGATCTGAGTATGCAGTCTGCATCCATAGTACATCGTGGGACTAGGACTCTCTCTCATTAAGAAAGCAGAGAGATATTTGTAATTATTGAGCCCTTACTACGTGCTAGGAATTGTTCTTCACCCAGCTAAGGAAATGGCAGACCCAAGATTCAAACGAAGGAATTCTGACTCCAGAATCTGTGCTCTTAGCTATTGATATTCTGCCTCTCCAAAATAATTTGTAGACTTCTTTAATTTGTTTTGTTTACTCTAACACTGTGTATTAGTCAGCCAAAGGGGTGCTGATGCAAAATACCAGAAATCGGTTGGTTTTTATAAAAGATATTTATTTGGGGTAGAAGCTTACAGTTACCAGGCCATAAAGCATAAGTTACTTCCCTCAGCAAAGTCTATGGCCACGTGTTGGAGCAAGACAGCTGCCGACATTTGCCAGGGTTCAGGCTTCTTGGGTTCCTCTATTCCCAGGGCTACGTTTCTCTCTGGGCTCAGCTCCTCTGTTTCCTCCACAAGGTCAGCTGTAGACTATGAGGCTCTCTAGGCTTTGCCTCTGTCCACAAGCCCAGCTGTAGACTATCAGGCAAACAGCTTGTTTCTCTTTCCAGGGCCTTCTCTCTTTCCTCACGACCAAGCGCCTCTTTTTGTTCACTTTCCGGGACACCAGCATTAAATCTCAGCATCAGAACTCCAACATCAAAGCTCCAACTCTGTTCTTTGCCATGTCTTTTATCTTTGAGACCCCACCTACCAAGGGGTGGTGCTCAACACCCTACTGACAAACACCCTAATCATAACTTCATGCCCAGATGAACAGAGCAGTTTACAAGCATAATCCAACATCTATTTTTGGTTTCATAACTTTATCAAACTGCCAAACTGCTACACACTGTAATTTACAGATCTACCAGCTCAGGGAAAAAAGAAATCTTCTCATTGGTAGTAAAGGAAGGATTTCCCTGTTTCACACGAGCCTATCATGTTTGACAATGTGGGCAACCATCTTTCTTAAATATATCATTTAGAAAAATTATTTAGGCATCATCTATTCCTTAGTTAAGAGTCTTGCTTTTTATGTAGGTATTGAAGTTTTTTTTAAAAAAAAAACACTAAAGACTGAAGAAATATAAATCTCTAAGGAATTGACATGCAGCGTTGTGTGCATAAAATTCATTAAAGCTGAGAGGGGTAGTTTTGTTAAATTTGCTGAAAATTTTTGTGTCAGACTGAGGTTTTGCTTCAGAGTTGTCATTCCTTTTAAGTTTCTTTGAATAGTATTCCTATTGTGCAAATATGATATGCAAACTTGGAGACCTTAGCATATTAAAGCTGAAGGTGATCTTCCTAATTGTTCAAAGTCCTTATTTTATAGAAGAGGAAACTAATTCCCAAAGGGGTTCACATGGCTCCTTACTTAGTTGCAGAACCCCAGGTAACCTGATTCTTAGATCATCACTTTTCGTGGCTTGTTTTGATTCCATTTGTTGAGAGAAAATGAATTATACAATTAATTCAGGTAGAATTTTGCCATCTTCTCTAATTTCTGAAAATCCTTGATATTTTACAGTCAAACTAATTCAGAATTCTCCAAACCTTCATGTTTTCCACCTGGAATCTAATTTCTTTTCAGAGTTTGAGTGTCTCATGATTGTACTTGCTTCCTGCAAGGAACTCAAAGAAATTAAGTTTTCTGTACCATTTTTTGAAGCCAGCCCATTTGTTAAGAGTTATAATTGTAAAATTTTGATTGGTTTAAAATGTTTCTGTGGATACAGAGTCATTTTATGCACTATGCTAAGATCCCCATTTTAAAAAATGCAAATGATGTCTGTTTTAGTTTCCCGAATGCTAAAACAAATACCAGACAATGGGTTGGCTCAACAATAGGAATTTATTGACTCACTTTATCATAGGCTTTCTCCTGGGTTGGTATCTTCTGGCTGGCCAGCAATCTTGGAGTTCCTTGGCTTTACCATCACATAGCAATGCACACGACAGTGTCTTCCCTTCTCTTTTGGGTTCCCTTGACTTCTAGCTTTTGACGCTTCCCATGGCTTCTCTCTCTCTGCCTTTCATTTTGCTATAAAGGACTCCAGTTATCTAGATTAAAATCCAACCTGATTTAGCTGGGCTACAACTTATTTGAAGTAACATCCTGAAGAGATTTTATTTGCAATGGATCCACACCCACCAAAATGCAGACCAACACCAAGAATATGTCCAAACTGGGGTACACAATTCAATCCACTACAATGTCAAAGAACAAAGCTACTATAATTGATATCTAATCGTAAATGAATTTTTCATATAGTGTATTTAGAATTCTAAACATTTCTAGTTAGAATTAGTTTCTGAACAAATATTTGTTTATCTGATCTACTTATACTAATTAATTCAATCTGAATTATATTAATTTCTATCATTTGTTTGTAGTCTTTATTTTAACATGACTGTCATGAGGTGCAGATGACATAACTGAATTTTTATTTGCCCTTTTATAGTCATCATTTTGACAAATTTTAGTTCTCTGAAGATATTAAATCTTGCACAGCCACAATTTCTTAATAAGGAAACATCTGAAAAATATGGTATGTTTACAGAGCAGTACCTTTTATTTATTCTTTATTATCTTCTAAAATAATCCTTTTTCTCCTATGTTAGAATTAGCCACAACAAATCAAGATACATATTAGCTGGCCCTTGTCTTATTAAGGAGGAAGCAGGATATAACTGCATGCCAAAGATTGTTAGAGAAAATTACAGGGGCCAATTGATGGGGGAGATCCTGGTGGGTTCCCCTAAAAAACAGGAAGCACATGGCAAGGGTGTGGGGGAGGTGACAGTTACATGACTGGAGACCCAGAATCCAGAATTAGCATGATTTTTTCCACTGACAATGAAGCTGTTTAGTATTTTCCCCTATTAGGTTTAAATGTACTTTGGAAACAAGAATAGTGAAACATTAAAATAAATCAAACTATTTCAAGGAAAGTAGAATTCTCTAACATAAGCTTCTAATTTCTGAGTTATCTAAGAATTGCTATCTTCCAGTCTTGGTGGAAGTTGGCCAAGCACATCATTATACTTGTTTTTGTTGTTTGTTTGTTTTTTGAGGTACCAGGGTGGGGGACTGAACCCAGACTGCATATGGAGGAAGTTGGCGCTCAACCACTTGAGCCACATCCACTCCCTACATTAAACTTGTTAAGAATCATCCAAAACTGAAAATAAAATAAAAATTTTAAAAAGGGGAGCGGGTGTAGGTCAGTGGTTGAGTGCCTGCTTCGCATGTACGAGGTCCTGGGTTCAATCTCCAGTGACTCC
>JAQZBX010071912.1:0-15159 GCA_029593785.1 Cabassous unicinctus | reverse complement strand
GGGAAGCGAACCCGGGGCCTCTCATATGGTAAACCGGTGTGCTATCCATTGGGCCACACCCGCTTCCTGCCGTGAGGTTGCTGCATCAGCCCACCGCACCGCTCAGGCCGGCGTGCCCTCACAAGGAGGCCTCGGGACGCGAACCCGGGCCTCCCATATGGTAAACGGGGGCTCCATCCACTGAGCCACACCCGCTTCCCTGAGATTTATATATTTCTAAAACCAAGTTTTAGTGTGGCCTGATAAGAATTTTAGCTGTTTTGTGTTATTTGCCACAATTGACCCACTAACTTCAGTTTCTCCTCACAGCAACGCCCTCCTGCTCCTCCTAGGCTTCCTTTGGCAGCATTGTAACAGGTGCCCTAGCTTCTCACCCAACCCTGTGTTGAATGAGCACAGGGCAGGCGGGCGCTGCTGATCGTGCTTTATAGGATGCTAAAGAGAAAAGATGTATTTTTTGCCACATTTTCTATTTTAGGAGCTTTTTTATGCAAATGCCCAGAGATATTTCAAGTGGGAATGAGAGACTTTTGACTTCTGATATTTGCAGTGCTCAGTGGGGCCAGAGGTACCTAGTTTGGCCCTTTCAGTTCTTATTCCTCCATCACTATAAGGTACACATCAATAGCTTTCAAAGGTGTGACACTCTTGGGAGGGAGGTGTCCTGCCAGACATGCAGGAAACCCAGAAACTGGATTGGGGACCCCTTATCTAACCAGGGTGATGATTTCAAGCCAAATTCTTTGAGGCTTGAGAAAGGACTTCTAAAATAGGTTATCCCCAGATTGAGTCCCTAGACTATCCAGCGATCCCCTGAGCATTCAGCCAGTGACGCTGCTCGGAAGACAGTGGCTGTGCGTGGGGACTGCCATTGACAGGTCCAGACTCACAGACTCACAGAGGAAAGGCAGTCTTCTGAGAATCTTTTAAACGAAGCCCTTGCTCACCTTGCCATTCCTTTTAGCAAAGGTCTTTGAAGAATCTTAAAGCAAGTGTTTGTACCCCTTAAACAGCATTAAACATGGTAAATTCTTAATTATAAAATGGCTAAACTCTTTTCTCTCAGGTTAATAGCTTATAAATTGGTGTGCCATATATTCTTTTCTTTTCAACTTAAGTAAGTACTTAAGTGTGTTTTGGAATTTTAATGTTTTTCCTTTTTTTTTCTTTTTTTTCATTATTTGTTGTGTGTCTGGGAAATAACCAGCTATTTTCCCACTAAGGTCTTGGTTCTAGGAATAAACATACTAGGAAAACTTTGGGAGGCACTAAAAGACTGGCATCTTCCTCAATCCCCGCGGTCTCTCTCCTGTCCTGTCTACCCTCCCAGAAGATCAGAAGTTTCAATCAAAACTTTGCCCTTACTCAAAGCATTGTTCTTTCCCTGTAATGAAGTCTTTAAGTCAGATTTTCTTAGCCGTGGGGAAAGAGAAGTCTGTATGTGAAATCTTGTGGGTATTTGTGTCTGTGTATTTGGGGGTGGGGGAGGGCGGGTAGGAGGAGGGTCTTTGATGTTCATCAGGCTTTTAAAAACTCCTCAACCAAGAGAGGTTAAGCTCTTTAAGCCTTCTGTACTCTACCAACTTTTTAAGATGGAGGGGCCAAGTTAGACTAGGGGAAGAGCCTGAGTGCAAACAAACACCAGTTCCCAGCAGGTAGGAACCGGGCATGCAAGCCTGGCTTCTCACCACTTATACTCCGGCTTACCCCAGGACCCCGGAGATTCTCTGTCCTCACTGCTGGATCCTCTGCCTTCCCTAGGTCTTTAAGAAACCCTTGAATTTCTGGCATTCTGTGCCAGTATATTTTATCCTTCTTCTTGGTTTCTTCCCCGCCCCCTCCCCCCGCCACAAGAAATATCATTTTATTACTATAATCACAAAATTGTAATTTCTGTACAAGAATATATAAAAATATGGAACAATTCATGAATTTACATGTCATCCTTGCACAGGGGCCATGCTGATATTCTCTGTATTGTTCCAATTTTAGTATATGCACTGCCAAAGTAAGCACCTTAATTTCTTCTTTATCAACGTCCTAACTCCCCTCCTTGAGACTGTCTCACAGAGCCTCTCGTCATTTTTCCTGGTTTTCTCTCTTTTATACCTCCTTTTTTTGCATTGTAAATTAATCTGTTCCTTCTCATTGACTTATCAGTCTGAAGTCTGATAATTCTTGTCTACTGCCAGAAAGGGGGTCCCAAGGTAGAGAGAGGAATGTGAGGCTGTTCCTCCCAGCTCTGTTATTATGGATCCTGGATGCTGCCCTTTCCGGGAATGCCTGGGGGTCTCACTCACCCCTTCCAGCCTACGAGTCCAGCGATCCATGTTTGCAACCCCCCAGCCAGCCCGGAGCACATGTCTGCCATCACCAGTCACTGCCTTCTCTTTTCTTTTCTCATGAACTTTGTGTCCTACTGTGATGAGCTCTGCTCCTGAAAGTATGACTGTTATATGCCCTCCTCCAGTTTTGCCAAAGGCAGTAAAGCCAGAAGTTGTTGCTTTCAGCAAGACCCTTCTTCCAGGGCTAACCCCATATATAAGACAATGCTGGTGACAAATATGCATTATTACAAGGCTCTGTTAGCAGCAGAAATTTAAATTGTAGTCATATATGATCATTTCCTACCTTTGGGAGTTCAAACTTCTTCCCTTCTCCACATTTCTCTCCCTGTGCCCTTGGACGGTCAGGGAGCTGACACTTAAAGGGTTTTTGGAGGAAGGTCTCCTCCCCTTGCTGCTGCTGCCGTGGACTCCTTAGCCTCTTGGCAGCACATGCGTTCACATGAAAGTGGGCACATGATCGGGAGGCTCTGTTTAAGAAACTGGATCTCTTAATTGATATAGCCATCTTATGAGCCAGTAATGCACGCTGTTGGTAATTACAGAAAACCTACTGTGAAATTCATCTAAAATTAATGAAGAGTCAGCACTGTGGATTTTAAATACAGAGAAAGTTATAACATCGGTTCTCAATTATCCGTGTAGATTATTTCTTGTCTTTAAGCATTAAGCTAGCTTTCCTTTGCTGCCTTTGTAAATGTGGGCTCCCTTCCTTGCCAGTTAGTCAATTTTTATTCCTATGATACAGACCCATTGTGATGGGAAGCTACCAAAAAGTGCAGTGTATTCCAGATTCAAACAGTTGAAACTATCCACTGCACTTTCCTTTTCTATGATCATTGAGAAATGAAAAGTTCAGTATATTTATAAGAAAATAATAAAACATGTGAACAAAAGCTTGGCAGTGAAAACCAGCTAGATGAATATAACTTTGTCTGCTTTTCCTGACTTTGATTTTTTTTTTTTTTTAAGGAGCATTATTGTATACTTTGTTTTGTAGATATATCTGTATTTTAAGGTCTGTAGATAAGCATTTGCATACATCATGTTAAATGGTTAAAATATTTTGAAGCTAAACTCTTTGCTGCTTTGATGACATGTACTTCATAGGCAGGCCATTCCTTGGTTTAATAGGAAGGATCCCTGGTCTATATGTGCCTTTTTTTTAAAAAACATTTTTATAGAGATATATTCACATACCATACAATCTATCCAAAGTGTATAATCAATGGCTTTTAGTATAATCACAATGTTGTGCATTCGTCACCACAAAAAAATTTTGGAACAATTTCATTACTCCAAAAAGAAAAACTCCCCACTCCTTAGCAGTCACCTCTTAATCTCTTTATCTTTCCCCAGCCCTACATAACCACTAATCTAATTCTATCTTTATAAATTGATTTATATTTACATTTTATATAAATGGAATCAGACAATATGTAGTACTTTGTGTCTGGTTTCTTTTACTTAACATAATATGGATTTTTTTGTTTGTTTTTTGCCTGATATTAACATCTTGAAACATTAACATACATTTGTTTAGTTTCAAAGAAAAACAGTTCTTATTTATGCAATATTACCCATATTGATAATTTACATGAGTTTTTACTTTGCTATACAGTCCCATGATAACATTTTTTAGCTTTCTTTCTAGTAATATACATGACTTTAGACTTTCCCTTTCAACCACTGTCATATCCATATAATAGCACTGCTAGTTACAAACACTATGTTGTGCTTTCACCTTTTCTATTCATTTCCAAAGATTAACAAACAACCTTTATGCACAGGTTAACCCTCAGCTTTCCATTCTCTAACCTTATTCTGTTTTCTGGTGACACATATTCTAGTTATTAACTCCATGAATTTATTGGTCTTTATGTGCTTTTATGTGACTTGAAAAGGAACTAACAATTCCATTTAAATTGGTTTCAATTAGGATAATGGGTTTGGGAATCTTGCAGTGGTACGTCTTAAGAAGGAATTGTCAAATTATGCAAATAGAGTTAGAAATTATTTTGCAGTATTCTCAGGAGATTGTAATTTCTTGTTCTGTAGGTCTAGCTATTCTGGGAATAACAGTGTAAAGGTACCTTTTTTCTAAAACTGATTGTTTTCTAAATAGAATGGTACCCTTTGGTTTAGAAGAAACGATAGAGGAAGATTGTTGTCCAGGAGTGCAGGCAGAAAGCAGTCATTTTTCAGCCTCTCTTTTATTATTGCACCTTTGACTACATTTTTGAAGAAAGACCAAAAATTGCCATGTGTATAAAAGAATATTTATTGGTAGTTAGGTAGATCTGGAATAACAGTGAGATTTTCAAAGTAACAAGGTTGCTCTCTTCTGGGACTTATGGAAACAGAGGATGTGTGACCATAAGAGGTGCAGCAGCCAGGGTCAATGGAAGTAGAGAGTTCATGTGATTTGTATGATATATAAATTCCCATGTTAGAAAAAGCTCATAGAGAGCAAGAGTGTTTGGTAAAACAAAAGCAAAAAATAATTTTTTTTAAATGGGAGAGGTAATAGTTACTAATTTTATAGGATGTTGAAAAAATTAAAAAATATCTGGGACACAATTTTTTGAGAAAGCCAGAGAACCATGGAACCAGTGACCAAAGGGTTACTTTGTTTTGATGTAGAAACACTCAGTTGAAGGGAAAACTTGCCTAGGAGGAAAGTTCCTGTGGAGGTGTAGCCTGCATTTTGAGTGATGTACTGAAGCATTGAAGTCCTAACATTTATTTTGTTCTTTCTTAGGAAGCTGGATAAAATAATATATTTCTGGGGAAAAAATAGTAATTTATTATGCAGTGTCAAAGCCTGCATAGGAAATGCCAAGATACTACGAGTCTAAAGCAAATTCAAGAAATAGAGTGCGGAGTGAAGACCTTACTGACTTGTCTTGATTACAGGGAGTGCCTAAGCCATTAGGTCCAGCAGGTGGCTATTGGGTGCTCCAGAAACGTGAGTCATGCCCATGAAAGGAGTGTGGACTGGTACTCTGGCTTCCTAGTCATTTTCCTGAGAAAATGTTCCCAAACAGTACCCCAAACATTTCCCAACTTGATAGAAACCTTGCTCACCAGAGGTGCCTCTGTGAAACTTTGTTTCCCTGAAATAATCCCAAAGATAAAGTTATGCCACCTTTTAAAAGAGCAGTGTTAACTTATTTTGTGACATAGACCCCTCCGAGACTCAAAACACCACTAACTCAGAAAACCACACATCTATACACAGACGAAATTTTGCATACACATAGATGTTAAGGAGCTTGGATTTAAAACTGTAAGATGAAATTTTGAAGAGAATTTTCGAAGGGGAGTTTCCTGCAGTTACAGACACCATTTTTCATTGGAGGGTGGCGGCATTCACTTGGGAATATACCTTGTGGGCTGTGTGACAGCAAAGTTCAGCAGGGCTGGAACCTGCCAGCCAGACCTCACTTTGAGAGAGTTCTACATCCTGAGACTAGCTTCCGGAAGGTGCAGCTCCTCTCGCACCTGGGGAACTGGGGTCCAGCATTTCCTGTCAGGGTCATTTTGGAGAAGGCATTTTTGTCTAAGGGCAGTTTTATTATGTGTGTTTTGAAAAAGCAATACCAACTCTGCATTAATTTCCCATGTTATTTATATGCTCTTTCCCTTAGTCTAAAAAGACTGATACAGCCTTTGGCTTTATGGGGTTTTAGAGCCCGGATTTAGTTTGTTAGATAAGTTGCTTTTTATATTAGTAATGAAGGAGGCATCACGTGCTTGTATAATGTGTTGCAAGATTTCAGAATTCTCCCATTTGAGAATATATGATTTGAAGAACGTATGCTGTGAAAACTGCGTATATTGGATTTATAACCTGCTTTCAGATCCTCTGCTGACTTTACAAATGGACTTGAATTCGAGACAGGCAGGGAGTGGGGTGGTTCAGATGCCAAGCCAGGCCCTGGAGCCAGAGGTGAGATACCCTGTTCCTCTTGATGATAACAGCTGTTTGATTTCTCTTCCGATTCCCTGGCCTGCAGGGGAGCCTTGATTTACAAGATAAAAAGCTAAGAAGATACCCCACCCAGGAGTAGTCCCCTCTTTTCTGAAAGGATCCTTTGCTTTGCTACAACGGTTGGATTGGAATTTCAGTTTCCAAAGGGAGATGCATTTTCCCAGTAGAAACAACATTATACAAAAGAGTTCTATAGAAAGAAGAGGTGCTAGGACTGAGTCCTGTGTTCCTGGAAATGATACTATTGAGTAGAAATGATCTGAGCTTCAAGTTAAACTTCAATTTCTCATAGAATTAGTATTGTAAATTTTTACATTCTTGAGCTAAAGCCTGAAGCCCAATTCTAAAACTTAGAAAGGACTGCAAACAATATTATACTCAACTGTAAATGATATATTTATCTTCTGTGCTATATGGAAGTTTTTGAAAAGACTGTGAACAGGTTACTTGTGTGTTTATTACATGCAGTGTTTATTCATTCTTGCATCAAGCAGTACATGTTGGAGTGCCTACTATGAGCTGGTGTCAGGGACACCGCAGTGATGAAAACTGAAGTATCTGCCCCAGTAGAGCACATATTCTTATGGGGAAACGGGTTGCAAGTAGGCATATACACAATGTCAGCTAGGAATATTGTTATGAAAAACAAAAAGTAGGGAATAGGAAGGCCACTCTTTTAGGATAAGGTGGTCAGGAAGGTCTTTCCGAGGAGGTGACATTTGAGCTGAGACCTGCCATTATTTTAACTACAACAAATTTTGGGAGTTAACAGCCTTCTTTGGGGTCATGGAATTCAGTGAGGCTTCTTTGTAGAGATTTTGTCAGATTCATTTTAAGTACCTTTTGGGGAGTCAGGACTTTGGTGTGTGTGTTCTTCTGAGAGCCTTGTCCAGCCGTATCAGGTTTGGTGGCTCTTCCTCAATGTCCCTTACCCTGCGGCAAGCACGGCAAGCACCGGAGGAGAGATAAAGTGGCTGCTGGCCTCCTGGCCGCGGCCCAAGCAAAACCAGCATCTTCCTGCTCTCTGACCGGCTTGGTGCTGAACCTGGCTGCCTGATGGTGTGCAGGCCCAGCTGTCTTTCAGATGCAGGAACCGACCCTTCAACAGTCGCTTGTGAGGCCTCACGGCCTGAAGGCTTTCTCTGGTGTGCTTGCCACATCCAGAGACAGACTGGCCCGAGCTTGGTCCCCTATTCCAGACACCCTAGGTGCAGGGTGAGGGAATGCTGCTGTTGGCCTGAGGCTGCTTTTCTTCTAAATGTCATTTTTAAGCCTTGAACCACAAAATTATAAAACTGTCTTTTTGGAAGCAGTATACTTTTGCCAGTGCTGCTGCTTTTCAAGATGTTTTTTCACACATGTGGCCTGATAATCAGCTCCACAGTTGTTCCCATGTACAGTCCCAGAGTACACTAATCTGTATTTGTACTGCAGTAGCCCGACTCCAGTTGCCATTCACCTTCATTTAATCTTCACAATATCCTGTGGTTACTCTTGCCCTGCTTGCCCTTTTGCTGATCCTAACTCCACCAAGGAGGGAAGCGGACAGGCAAGGAGAAGCCTATGCCAGGGGTTTTTGCAGTGCTTCTTTCACCCCCACCCAGATGCCATGATGGAGACTGTTTTTCCCCATTTTGCAGTTGAAGAACCAAAGCTGAGAAAGGTTCTATAATTTGCCTGAGGTCACACAGCTGGTAAGGGGCAGAGCTGGGGTTTGCATCAGAGCATGCTCTTTCTACTGCATCAGACACCCATCTTGTCTGCCTGAGGCAGCTCCTTGCTTCCTTCTTCCCTGTGTAACTCCACCCCTGTCCTCCTCCTCTTCAGGTCACCTCAGTCACCTGGCCCAGTGTCTGAGCCAGCAGCCTGCTTGAGTCCATGGCGGGGCAGGGTGTCATGGATGAGGCCTTGGGTGGGCCTAGTTGAAAAGTGCTGTTACATCAGAGACATGGAGGGTTAATAGACTTTTAAACATTTATTTACAAAGAGATTTATATATCCACACATAAGCAGATATGTACAAAGATAGTCATACATACTTGTGTACATACATGCATGTATATAAAAGACCATGGAGGAAAGTTAAGTTCTGTATCACTCTAGTATAGCAGACATCCGTTTACATTTTTAAGTGTATAATCAGTATACTTACTAGTTTGTGTTTTTCTCCCTTATATGTCATGATTACAATTACATACTTCCACATTTCCACTTAGTGCACGTACCTGCCTACTTGCCCTTTGTAAAAACACTGGAATATTTCCTGAATCCTTGGTTGACAGTTGGAGTTGTTAACCTTCTATGGCCTGATGAGGAACTCATAGCATTATTTGTATAGGAAAATGAGTTCTGAGTTTGGCTTAAAAATAAGTTACTTTTGAAAAACTGTAAGCTAGGGGTGGCTTATTCACTTTTGTTTCAATGGATTTTGACTAGTAACATGCAGTAGACATTTGATGGAAAACAAACATTTGTTCTTTCCAGATTTGTGTTGACATTTTGGTCCAGATTCTACAAGCAATTATAACTAAAACCTTTTTGCATGTGATTATATGCCTAACCAGATAAAACTCTTTTAAGAAGCTGAAGCAGAGAGGATTGACTTGACAAAGACAGCTCTTTAAAAATTAAGGTTATCTTGAGGCTAAAAAAGTAATTGCTGAATTGCAGGTGATAACAGAAAGAAACTTTTTGAAATACACCTCCCAACATTCTGACTCCAAGGCAGAGGACTGGCACCGAAGAAATGGCTGCTTCTTCCATTTCTTGGTCTTGAGCATTAGTTTGATAGGCATTTCTGCTCTTACTAGTTGTAATGCCTTGATGTTACTCAGCTACTCTGCCTCACTCATTTCTTCATTTGGGAAATGGAAGCATAATTCCTTTCTCATTAGGTTATAAAGATTAAATGAGAGGTGTCCTGACATAAGTGTCTGGGACATAAATCTTCAATCAAAGTTGTTGATTGTTTGCTTGTTTTATAAAACAGTTATTTGTCCTTCTACATTTTGAAGTTTCTTGTTTGCTGCTTAGTTTAATTTAGGGTACCAAAAGCTCACATATTTTTCATGTAGAATAGTAGATGGAATTAAATGTCTCTTGGGAGATAAATTTCTTAAAGTTGATCATATGCAGACATTTCTGAAATGGTTTTATTATATGATATGTTGCTTGCACAGTAATGTTCAAGAAGGCACTTCATCATTCAACAAGTTCTCATTGTACTGTTTTTAGATTATTTGTAAGAAACCACTAGTCTCCTGTCTGAATGAAGGTGAATGTGATGTATAATATTATCAGTTTCTGAGCCAGAACTTTCAACACCTTTTTGACATCCACATATGGAGGCCACCAAGTATTTCAGACTCTGATATGTCCCAAACTGAACCCACCATGTTCCTCCTAAACCTGATCCTCCTCCCTTATTCACTGACCCAGTGAATGGCACCACTGTCCTTCTAGTATTAGAACCCAAAGCCTAGGGCATGTCCACCAACTCCCTCTTCCTCACCCCATATCCATGCCACCGAGTCCCATGCATTTCATCTCCTAACTCTCTTTCAAATCCCTTCTTCCCTGTCCATAGCCACCACCCTTGTCCAAACTACCATAGCTTCTCACCTAAAATGTTGTAAGAGTCTCCTGATGACCTTCTGGAACCCCTTTTTGTCTCTTTTCAGTCTGTTTTCCACACTGCACCAGAGTGAGCATTTTAAAATATACATCTGATCACCTCCATACCTGCCTGCATGCTAGTTACAATAATCCTTCAATTGTTCCTCAAACCTTCAGTCTGGCCTCCAAGGCCCTGTGGGACCCGGCCTCACCTCTCCAATCTCACGTGGTAAACACACTCAACCACATTGGGCATCTTTGGATTCCTCCATTGGGCCATGCCTCTTCCTGCCCCAGGGCCCTTGCCCATGCTGTTTTCTCTTCTGGAATGCCCATCTGGTCATCACTGAAAGTGTCAGTCTAATTCCCATTTGCTCAAGGGACCCTTCTGTGACCGACACTCACACCAGTTAGGTCTCCCTGCTGGCTGTGATCTCCTTTCCTCCCTTCAGGTTCCATCATAACACTTGCGTTGATTATTTGCCTCTCCCCTCACCCTGCTCAAAGCTCCCTGAGGGCTGTTTGAGTAATGCATTGCTTTGTGAATTTTTAAAGTAGGATTCAAATGTCAAGTACTGAATGCTAAATCATGGCCTTGCGTTCTGAGCTTAAATTCCAACCAGAAAGGCTTAGCTCCCGTTAAAATGTGCAAACAGACCTGTAAGAGTGCATAAATTTGTGCCTTAGATCTATCATCAACTCCAGATGCTTGTTTTATACATATATAAATCGAGGGAAAAATAAGAGTTTGTCTTTAACTAGGAGTTATTTTTAAAATTAATTTCTGTATGGTAGTACTTTTAGATTAACATTTCACGGAGTCGTTTAATAGGGAAAAAATCTGCAGCAGCAGCTGCCTGAGACAGCCAGTATAAATGGGAAGACAGAGTCATCAACAAAGTTGCCAGGTAATCAATAATATGGATTGAACATTTGCTACAGCTGGAGGCCTATAGGGAGCCTCATCTGATGTCGCCTCTATTAGTGTTTCAGTCAAGTCCCAGGCTAATTGTAACCAACTTCCCTAAAAATGGAATTGTGTTCCCATTGCACACAAAAAGGGATATGCAGTATTTTGGGTTTTTTTTATGACTTTAGTACATGTAATAGAATATGTACTTGTGTGTAGAGAATGGGAGGGACGGTATTGAGGGGTGAAGTAGGACTGCTGGACTACTTTTTGCTATAAATTGTGTTTCACTAAACTGTAAGAAAGTTTTTACAATATGGAGCATATTTCCTCAGTAGGTTACTGGTTATCCCTAGGAGGCTTTGGGGACCTGGGATAATAGACTGAAGTTTTCTGTAGCCTGTTCTGTGAATTACTGCGACTTTTTTTTTTTTTTTTAGCATCTTTCAGTGCTTTCCTGAGGTTGTCTTCAGTCCGGGTTCCCACAGGATTGGTCGTCCCCTCTTCCTGGGCAGACAGGGAGAGGGTCCTTGTCCAGTGATGGGCTTGGCATGCAGTCAGTGCCCAGTGATGTTGAACTGGTGGAGTTTTTTCTTGGAGCACAGACATCTGTAGAGCACTTCTGTTAGCTCCAGATTGATTTTTTCAGTGGAAATACTGGAATAAGGCAGTGTGAGCAGTGGTTAAGAGCATGACCTTGGAGCGTGAGGCCTGGCTCTGCTATTTAGTAGCTTCATTTCCGTGGTAGGTGGCCTAAACCACTTTGTCTTCTTCCTCATCTGTCAAATGGGATGATGATAATAGACGCTCCCCAGTAGAGCTGTTAGGACTCCGAGGGATGCTGTGGTAAAGCACTTAGAGGCCTGGCCCACGTAGACGTTCGTGGTGGTGGTTTTTGGTTCAGAATCCTTCTGCTCCATCTTCACAAATCAGGACTGTGTCTTGCTTGGCTCTCCATGGCCCTCAGGCCCCCTTCCCTCTGAGGAATAATTCCTGCTGCTTTTGTTGACCAGGTTATGTCCTGTTCGGTACATGAATAGTCAGTTTTCTTTCCCATGGAAATTAAAATAGCAGTCATTAAATTTTGGGGTGAAAAACACCTGTATTTCTCCAAGAACAAAATAGCCATTACACATCTTTGTTTAAATAGAAAAACTGCCAAACATATAGCTATAACTCCCTAAACTTGACAATTTATGAAGTGCTGTCACATTTATCATTTCTTCCAACAATTTGAGGGGTGGGGCTTGATCATCATGGCCCTCATTTAACAGATCAGGAAATTCAGACCCAGTGATTGGGGGAAGGGAGTCGAAGAGAAGGTCTTGAACCCAGGTGTCTTGCGCCCTCCCCAAGCTGGTGTGATTTCCATTTAGTCAGACCTTACCATGGAGTGCGCTTTAGGGTGGTGAGTTATCTGAGTTTAATGGGGTCTAATTGCACGTGGATGTCCAGAAAGTTTTGCTCCTGTTTTGGCATTTTGCTTTGGCAGAGAGTACTCTCTGAGGGTCCACATGAGCTGGAAGAAAATCACCCAACCACAAACTCAGCACTAATAATCTGGAAAGGGCAGGATATTACTGATAGGCATTTATTGGACCTGTGAACAGAAAACATCAAGATTACAAATTTATAACTTTTGTTTCTTTGAAACATTAAATGGAACCCCAGTATAGCCATCAGGTGTATGGTGCTCCAGAATTAGATTAGACAGCTTGGTTCTAAGCTGAGTACTTGCATTTCTGACTATGAAATGCTATTTGTACTTATTTTCCCTGATCTACCAAGACACAGCTTTTCTCTTGTTTCTTGTGCACCCGTTTCTTTTTTCCCCCCATTACCCCATCATTTCTACCTTCTGCCTTGCTCTTGACTTTGAGTCAGCAGTGAAATGGAACCCTCAGGAGTGGGCCGCTGTGGTGTCCCTGGCTGTGGTCAGCTCTGTCCGGGGTCTGGGTTGTGGGATTAGGACCAGGGCCCTGTCCCAGGGGATGAGACCGCAGCTCACAGTAGCAAAGGCCAGGAGCAGGACTCAGTGCGACTGTGCCCTGTGCCCATGAAAACAGCTGCCCACCTCTGATTCCCAGTAAAAAATATCTGAAGTAGTTTATTAATGGACTTGGGTGGAGATTTTGCCTTTTTTGATGCAATTATAGAGCAATAGCCTGTCACAAAGCAATTGCCTCTAAAGTGGTGCCTTCTGATGTCAGTGTAGATTGGATGCACTAATTATTGGTGCCCAGGAATAACTGGTACTATATTCCTACTGAGTTCTTTGTGGTCCCATTGCTTCTTTCCATGTGCATGTGTGTGTTATAAGTAAATATAATATATTCCTGATACCTCAATTTGTTTTAGACCAGTGAGTCTCAATTCCAGGGTGGGCATTGGGGAGTGGGGATTTGGAGGATGAGGTGGGGCAGGTTGTGTACACATGTGCTTGTACTGGGGAATTTTTTTCAAATTATGTGTTTTCCAATCTGCTCTTCCCAATTATGATAAGCCCAGAGATGGGGAAGGGTGGCTGGGTCATCCATGTATTGAAGATGTCCCCTAGAATTTTCTGGTATACCTCTCCTCCCCCAATCTCAGGATGCACCTGTCCTTGAGAACTACGATTGAGATGATTGTTCCCACCTCCAGATGAACGAGGCCAGTGATTCCAACCTGGCAACCACAAACGAACCCTTGGAATTCAGGGGCCCATTTTCAGCATTTCGAAAAGCTTAATAGAAACTGTACATTTACCTAGGATAAGGACACAAAGGCTATCCAAGCCGTGAAGTTTCCTTGCCTTTGCTTGGTTGTATCAATACTTTGTGGTTTCATGCTGATTACAAGTTCTCATTGGCTATGGATGACGTAATAGGAATTTCTGAGACAGGATTGGTCTAGTTGTAGACACTGTTGCTAGAGCCTGTATCAAGTCTCACCCCAAACTGAACATGCTCAGTACTTTTAGACTGGGATTGACCTTGAATGTAAGTTCCCCTGACTATCAGCATTAAGCAACTGATTGTTCTTGCTCACTTAGCTATGCTTATCAGCATCACACCTGTGGCAGTGGTTTGACTTCATAATGTTATGATGAGCCCTTTATAAATATGGATTGTTAATTAAAATTTGGATCAGTGTTGAAACCAAAAAATAGTAAACAGAATCAATCAATTACTGGTAAACATTGTTAGCTCCGTGCAAAACTTGTGGCCAACAATGGGGAGGGGACCAGAAAAAAAGAGTTAGTGAAGCTGCAAATCTTAGCCAGCTTTTAAACCAGCTCTGCACTGAAGGCAAACAAAGATAACCCTTTCACTGTAAAATACCAACTATTAACATTTAGTCTCTGTAGCCCCCGAGAATCTTGTTGATTGTGTATACTTTCTACCTTGTCTTCTTTGTACATACATCATCTCAAGTCCTGCTTTTTCATTTTGTATTACGAAATATAAACCTTTCCATAATTCTACATTGCCTTTGCATTTCTCCATTCTTAATGGTTATGGCTGCCTGAACTAAACATGTAACAGGCTAGGGTGAAGTCAGACAGTTCAAGACCGTCTAGCTCTGGTGATTAGGGAAGGATGGAGACAAGCTGTTCTTTTGATCCTTGGCAACAGGGCCTGTGGTCCACAGGCAGAGTTGGCATGGCTGAAAAAGATGTGCTCACGGTCTGCTGCGCATGCCGATAACAATGGTTTACGTATGCAACATATTATTTCTTAGTTCTGCCAGCAACTACTACGAGGTAGGCACTCTTTATCTCCATTTTATATATGAAAGAAAAATGTTCTTTGCAGTAACTTGTTCAGGATCACACGCAGGTAAGTGGTGGAACTGGCATCCAAAGTGGGGTATTTTAATGCAGGTTTGAGTTCTTAACCAGGTTTTCTCTATGGGAGTGTTACACCACGGGAGTCCATTCAGTTCTCAGTAGAGGTTAGTAAACTAAACCTTCCACCTTAATCCTCACAACTAACTAGTCTATTAATACGCAAGTGACAGAGATTTAGTATTAAAGCAGAATAGCATAAACCCTGCAGGCCAGCAGGAGCTCCTGAGGACTTCCGTTCACCTTAGGGGTTCGTTAGGCCTCCCAAGGGCAGAGTGGTGTGAATGGCTAGTCCACATTCAGCCTTCCTTTGTTCCGTCCTTTAATCTGTCCCTGAGTTTCTTGAAATTGAACAGGCTTAACAATTACACGTTAGCCTGGAGCATGTCCAGTACTTTGTGGGAAACTGAGGAGATTCTCAGGGATAATTTTGGCTGTGGGTAGCTTCCTTTTTTTTTTTTTTTTT
>JAQZBX010071911.1:0-15169 GCA_029593785.1 Cabassous unicinctus | reverse complement strand
GACCCCCCTATAAAAGGGAGCCATTTTAGAACCTCGGGGCTGCAGTTCCCTCCTGCGTGAGGTGTGCTGCAGACGCCCGCGGGCTTAGCTCAATTAAAGTAACTAAAGTCTTAAAGTCTGAGTATGGTCGATCTCCTGGGTTACAACACTTGTGAGGGCAGGCCGGTCCGCACAGCCTAGTGGGCTGATGCAGCGGGATCTCACAGCAAGGGGGAGATAAGCAGACACGGAGAAGACACACAGCGAATGGACACAGCAAGCACAAGCAGCAAGGGGGGGATAAACAAATAAATAAATAAATCTTTAAAAAAAAAAAAAAAAACTTTTTGTATGTGGATGTAGCACTTTTTGTATGTGGATGTAGCATTGTTATAACTGATATACAGATAGTGAAACATAGCTACTAAACATTGTCAATGGTTTAAAATATGGTTTACATTTTAGATCGTGCACTTTTATAAATTTTGATGATATTTACCATGTCCTGTGTCCATCACAGAAAGGTAATGAAAAACATTACCTTACATTTCCACTGACCACTAAATACCCCCTGTTTGATCTATTCTGTTCCTCCCTCTCCATCACCCCGGGGCCCATGACGACCCCCAGTTTTAATGAGCATGAATAAGTTTCCTTATTATTAAATCTATTCTGAATCAGGGATATATTCTTATTTGCAGCCAATAGCATCTAAACTAATATACCACATGACAATATCATAGAGGCATTTAAATTGTGTTTTTAAAAAGATTTAACATTGATATAAAGGCAGTGGTCACCAGATGTTCAAGGGGAGGGAGAAGGAAGAATAGGTGTAACATGGGGCATTTGGGGGACATTGCAATTGTTCTGAATGACATTGCCATGACAGATAACAGGCCTATTTTATCAAAACCTATAAAAATTTGTGGTGTAAAGTGCAAACTATAATGTAAACTATTGACCATGGTTAGTAGCAATGCTTCAATATGTGTTCATCAATTGTAACTAATGTACCACACTAACAAAAGATATTATTAGTGAGGAAAAGTGAGGGAGAGGGAGAGAGTGGAGTATATGGGAATCCCCGTATATTTTTTATATATCATTTATGAAATCTAATACTTCTTTAAAAATAAAATAAATAAAAATAAAAAATGGAAGCAAAAGGATTTAAATAATGTGGGAAATAGGTAAGTTGTAACATGAAGTATAGAAAACTTTAATACAAAATTTTCATGCCTTCCTTGAAGGATTAGAGAAACCAAGGGATCTAATACTATTAGAAAAGTGTCTAATATGCACCAAGCACTGGGCATTTTAGGTTTTGGCATAGGCTTTCTCACTTCAACTTCACAACTACGCTATGTAAAGATTTATTCATTCATTTAGCAAGTCTGAATACCTACTACAGATAAATCTCTGGCTAGGCCTTTTGACTAAAATTTCAACATGTTTTGCCTTCATGGAACTTACTTTCTAGTGTTTGAGGGAAGAGCATTAACAAATAATTGTATAAGTATTTAATCGCTATTGGGACAAGTCATAAGAAGGAAAAATACAGGGTACTAAGACCATAAATCAGGGAAAACTGATCTAGTTGGGGTAATAATAGTGGATGAGTCATAAAAAGCTTCCTTTTGGAAGTTCTGAAGGCTGAAGGCTGAACAGAAGTTATCTGGAGTAGGGAGGAGATAGGAATAGAAAGCCAGAGAAAAAACCTGAGGAAATTGGCCTAGATAGTGTTAGGTCCATCTCACCTCAAGCATCCAAAGATATGTCTGAAGCACTTACCAGTTTTACCTGTACACAATAGGTCTCCTTAATTTGTCAGACAAAAGTAGTGGGCAGATCTGATAGAGTGTATGTGATAAAGACTCTTTGCTTTAAGTACAACGGACTAGGAGGATTTGGGGTCACCAATGGAGCCAACCTGAATTGGGGCACACATCCACTGATGCCAGCCACAGGAAGCAATTTGGAAGACCCAGAGTTTTTCTATCTTTAAGACATGTGCATTTTCCTCTGTCACATACCCATAAAATAGGATGCCCTGTTCAACAAAGTATTTTGTTGATATATATTCTGATATACCCTGATAAACCCTGGGAGTGGAAGTCAGAATGGGTAAGAGCCATTCTTACTTGGCATGACATCTCCATCTCACAGCAGATGACTCAGAGTCCCTCTGCGCTCAGTAGGCAGTATGCAAGGAAATCCCGGATGCATCACTGGACGTACCTCAGATGCTTCTCATTCTGATGAAATTTCCAGTTGCTCTTCACCACCTCTGCATAGGAGACATCCAGCAAACAAATCTCAAAGCCTAGGTTTGCTCTGCAAAGGAAGACTCCCAAGCCAGAATCATGTGGTCTAGAGATTAAGGAAGGAACAATTGGATTATGGCTCATCCTGCCAAATAACCTGTATATGTTCCCCCAGATTCCTCCCTCACATCTCAAGCCAATCACTCTATGTCTGAATCCAGACACAGTCGCCCAATTCATATCTGAAACTCGCCAACCATAGGCCTTTCATCCCAGCCCAATATATCTCGTAGAACAACTCCTCCACGTCAAACTCCAGCCAACTCTACCCCCAGTGCAATTTTACCTCCTTGGGCTATTAAAGAGCCTTTTACAGGAATCAGAGGTGCCTGAGGTCTGCACTCACGTATTTTGTTCTCCATCATTTGTGCTGAGAACCTCAGAGAAAATTCCAAACTCAATTACCTTGGAATCCCTGGTTTGGTTTGACTACTCTCTCACAAACAGTAGGTTTATCACATAGTCCACCTGCATTGCCTTTAAAGCTGCAGTCCTTCTTATCATCTGATCCAAATTCTCTTAACAACCTTCATACATAATAATAGTAATAGTCGATAACACTAAACTTATTGAGCACTGGCCATGTTCTAGGCACTGTGAGAAGCACTTTGCATGCGTTATCTCTTTTAATCATCATTAAAATTCAATAGGGAAGAAACTGGACTCAAAATAAGATCTACCTAACTCCAAAACCTAACTGATAACCCTATGCTATACTGACCCTCAAAAAGAGAAGAAATGGTAAACAAGAAGCATAGCCGTTCATTTAATAATTCTATGGACCAAGGCTTTAGTTTTAAAATATATAGAAACTTTAAAAAATAAAGTCCAATTCTGCCAGCTTACCATAACTCCACCCCACAACTACCACCTCCCAACCTACCCCCACCCCCACCCACTTAATTGTTCTTTGCTTCTCTCCTTGTCTTAATACTCTAGACAATGTTAAGTATGTGTACACACAGTAAGGTTTTCTGTGCACTGAGGAGACAGGACTGATATCAGGCAAAAATTCAAAGTATTTTAATTTTCTTTATGTTCCCTTTCAATACTCTTCTAATCTATTTTCCAATAAACTACCCTCTCCCTTCTCCTGCCCCCTTCTCAGAGACATTTTGCTGTCCTTTGTCAATTTAAAGCCCTCACTACAACATCCCAACATGGCCCATGATATCCCCATTCCAAATTTTCCATAGTTAACCCAAATCCCCCTATTGCACTAGATGTTAGGAATGCAAACTGATACTATTGTATACACTGATAATGCAATTGTTTGTATCCTATTAATTGGCTCACCTATATTTCCCCAATTCTTTCTTTTGTTCCCACCAGCTGCCACATCTAACTATGACTTTGAATAGGTTGATGTTGGTTTGGTTTGGTTTGATTTATTATATTATTAGTGAGAGACATTACATGTCACAATAACCCCAGGACATTTCTTGTTTTTTCTTTTCTTGCTTGGGCCCAAAGAGTCTCAATAATTTGTTGGGTCCTCCTAGCTGGTTTGCAAAGCAGAATTAATAGGGCAGGAGGCACTGAAATGATTTTTAGGGGTCTCAATTTCTCTTATCTCTTCCTACCATACACATTTATTTAAAACTTCACCCATAAATGCCTGGACTGGCTTAGTTGAGAAAATATTTATTATCTTCACAAGCACAAATTAACATTTATGCCAGATTACCATGCAATTTAATGAGGAATATACATACTTTCAAACGAATGTCATAGTTCTTGCAGATTTTATTTCAACATTAAACTGTGCATAATATTAGTCTTTACAATCTGTAGTACATGGTGATCCACGCTAAACCCGCAAAAACTTGAACAAACACTGAACAAGTTGTAGGGCTCTTTTTTCATTTATCTTTCCTTGATTATCTTGGATTTTGGGAGGCTTTTTCCCAGTTGATGACCCTGTGAGTATCTAGGATTTTTTGGAGTTTCTGAATGCTCTAGTGAAGATGTGCTAAATGTTGGTATAGTGGTCCAAGTTGTCTACCATCTCCTGTATGGAATGGGGAAGTGGCGGGAAAATAAGTACCTCCTGCTTCATTTCTGCTCCTGTGTCTATGCATCCAAGTCTATCCTTGCGCAGTTAAAGTGAAGACTTTAAGCAAATGAGCTTAAGAAGTTTGTAGAGAAAGGGCTCTGTCTAAGGAAGGAGGAGGTCCATTCCCGAATCCCCACATCCTAAAACATTGCCTGGCCCATAGTAGGCATGCGACAAATCTTTGTCAAATGAACTTAAAAACACCTATGCTAACACTAATAACTGCTGCTTATCTACTGCTTGTCATGCACCAGGCACTCTACAGAGCAACTTAAGTACCAAACAATAACTCTAGCAATAAGATTCCTATTTCATATTTGAGAAAATTGTGACATAGAAATGATAAAAGTCTTTCTTAAGGCCACACACATAGTAAATATATTTGACTTGAAGAAGTCACCTCAATGCTGCTATCTCCACATATATCCCAGGACATATTTCCTTCCTCTTCTTGAAGCCAATTCCTTCAACTCTGTCCCTGAAAATCATCCCTTCCTAGTGTTTCCTTCAGTGTCTTTACTCTCTTTGTCTGTCTCTACTGGCTTCTTTACTTCAATCCTCAAATATCCTTGACTCACACAAGAGCAACAAATCTTACTTCAACGTTGCTGCCATTTCTAGGTCCCTTCAAAGCCAAAGTTCTTGAATGTTTCTGACATACTTGCTCCCTGGGACAACCCTGAAAATAGGCTTCTGTCCTTTTTATTTCATTAAAACTACTTTCTCTGGAGTAGTAATCACTAAAACTCCCTTCATAACTTGTGTATCATTTCACACTTTGCCAATTGGTCTGACAGAGACACTTGGTCAAATTCCCCTTTATAGGCTTATATTTCTCTGACAATTTACTCTGTATTTAATTATGTTTTCTTTTCTCTTTGGAAAAAAATGGAAATAAAAAATATAATAATAATAAATTGTATTGTTACATACTGTTCTCAAGTCAGTCACATCACATTATCTGTGCACCTTCTTTCACGCCACTGAAACCAATTGAACAAGTAGCCCTGGCAAATTTCTGGTGATAAATCTTTATCTAAATTGTTCCAGATTGCTGTTTAAAGTTGCTACTAAAGAGAGAGGGAACATAGTATTGACTCTTCTTCAGATAATATAATAGATTAATGATCAAGTGGCAAAATTCTCATTGCCAATCATTACTACTTCAATAGAAGTTAGAAAAGAATATTATATAACCAACTCTCCTTAGATGCAGACATTTCCTGTCACTGCTCCATCTCCACCCTATCCCCACAACCCTGCAGCAAACAAACAAATAAAAAACCATGTAATGAGTAAGCAATCTATCTGTCCTGTGCTCCCCTGTAATTAGGTATGGCCAAATAATTGAGCTCATTTCATTGAATTGTGGGTACAAGTGTTATAAGCTATTCCTTGACCTGGACCATAGAAACTTCCCATGCAATTCCCAACCCCACCGCCATCCCCAGCTGAAAATAGAAGACTTTGATTTCAAGAAGGACAGAGCCAAAAGAGGAAGTACACTGGGTCCTGAAAGACTACATGGAGCAGACTCTTCTACCTGCTATTTTCTCCCTCCTTTTCCACTGCTACACTTCTAGGTCAATACTAATGACAACTCTCTTAGAATACTCCATTCATTTCCACAAGAAATATTTATTGAGTAGCTGCTTTTGCCAGGTGCTGGAAATATGATGGTAAAAAATACAGATATTCTCTCTGCCCTCTTGGAACTTAAAGCTTAGCAAAGAAGACAGATGATAAAGGCACCAAAAAAGCAAGAACAGGTGCTTAAAGTGGGAGGGACATACTGAGGATCAAGAAAAGCCTCCCTGAGAAAGTGATGTTTGAGCTAAGACCTGAATGTCTTTTAGAATATTCTCTATGCTCCCAACATTTTCTGAGACTGAGTAATGACTGTTTGATACTCAGGCCAGGAGTCTACTAGTAATCTATGTTGAAGGGGTTTCCATAGATGGCATAGAAATTGGAGCCAAATACCTTTAGAAAGGGTAGAAAGAACCAGGAGTTATTAGAATGGTTCAGAGCAGGGAAATGAGAATGAGAAAGGCTTGCAGTGGCAGATTCCAGGCAGAGAAAGTCTAAGACTAAACGATTCCTGTGACTTCTTCTGTGTGGTCAGAATATGTGTCTCAAGAGGGTGTTGTGAGAATGGGCTCTTGAAAACTATTTAAGTACATTATCCCATGTTGGTTAGAAATCTACACAGAAGGGAAAGGGAGTCATCACATAAGGTAGAATAGCTACCATAAACCCAACCCAAAAATCTTGGATGAGCAAAAAGCAGGGTGGATAAATTCTATTTCTAAATAAAGGAATATTGCCTAATAACCAGTCAGCGTTCCATTCCCCACAATTGTCCCATACTGATCTGTACAATTAGTTTATCCATTCAACAGTCTTTTCAATGACTTGTTACTTTCACTGTATTCATCGACTTTGGAGCACAGCTCCCACAGATACTGCGACTCCTAGATAGAGATATTCACTCAACTTCACCTTGCTAACAAAATCAGATTTTTTTTCCAGGGTGGTAATGCACCTACCCTCTTTCTTACACATACACAACTCTTAAATTATTAATTTAAGTGACATTAAACAACTTTTATCCTTTAAAAACAAAACCTTGTGCTCTGTGCAAGCAAAAGCCTTACTTCTCATGACCTCCTGGAGTCTGGCCTTATGGGTAACAGAAACCAACCATCCATATAGAATGTCTGTATTTTTTGCCCCTGACACATTTCTTCTTCAAGCTGGAACTAAAAAAATCTCTCTTCTTGCAAATGATTGGAGTTGTCAAATCAATTCCTGTAATGCTGTTCATAAAATGCAACCAGGCCAGTTCTGCAAGGTCAGAACAAGCAACTGAAACCAGTTTGTCTAATTCGAAACCTCGCATTTCTCTCTCTTTCTTCCTTTGTCTTTCCCTCTCTCCCTCATTCCTGTCTTCCTTTTAAATTGTTTACTGTGAAATATAACACATATGTTCAAAGAAATGTTTTAAAGTTAAATGTACAGTAAAATGAAAGATTATAAGGTCATCTAGATCAAGAAATAGAGTATTTCAAGCAAACCTTCTCATTCTCAGATCTCCTCATTTCCTCTTTTACTAACCCATTTATGACATTTTTCGTTCTTACTTGCTTGTTCTTCTTCACTGTTTTACCACCTATTTATGTATTACTAAGCAGTCGAGCCTGGTTTTGCCTCTTCTTAACCTTTATATAAATGAAATCATACTATACATATGTATCCTGTTGTGACTTTTTATTTTTCTCAATCTTATATTTTAAGATTCAATTCACCTATGCTATTGCATGTAGCTGTTCATTGTTCATTTCCAATCCTGTGTAGTATTTCATTTTATGATTATGCCACAATTTATCCATTTTACTATAATAGGCATTTATTGTCTCCAGTTTTGGCTAATGCAGAAAGCTGCTATGAGAATTCTCATGTATATTTCCTCCAGGACAAGTGATTTTTTTTCCCCTAGAGCATGTACCCAAGGGTGGAATTGCTAGCTCACTGCATTTACATATCTTTAGATCTACTCAGGGAGGCAAAATTGTTTGCCAAAGTAATTATTCCTATCTATGTTTTTATCTAGTTATATTGTACCTTCTGCTATCTTTGTTGTATTTCTCTCTTCTTCCTTGCTTTCTTTGGATTGTTTTTTTCTCTTTATCATTTCTTTTTTTTTCCTTCTCATTCTTTCATATTCTTTTAGCATTTATCCTAGAAATCAAAACCTATATATTTAATATATCAAATTCAAATATTTATTGAATTCTGCATTCATACTTTTGCACTTACAGAGTTAGAAGTTATGCACAGGAGTCTTTAAGGAAAAAAGCCAGTATTCAGAGGTCTGTGGAACAGTTGTTTAATCAGCTGGCTGATGTTTTCATTTCCTGTGAGGACTTTTCAGGAGTAATTACACATTTTCAACTCAACTTTTTGAAATCATAAAATTAATTCAGGATACTAAGATTGGGAAACGCTGCTTTGCTTTTAATCTAACTGCCACTAGGCAGCATCTTCTGCTTCCTTCTCATCCCTAACTTTAATTAAGCATAAAGTATGTACCAAGCATTCTATATGCATTATCTTATTGAAGCCTCATAAAATCCTATGTGGTAAACATTTATACCTGCATAGTGTAGAGAATAAGAACATGGGCTCTCAATCTAGTTTTTCTGGTTCAACTTCTGGCTCTGTTACACTCTGTGTTTCATATCTTTATCTGCAAAATGGGATAATAATAGTGTCCACCTTACAGGGTTCTCATGAGGGTTTACATACACGAAAAGTGCTTTGTAGCAGCACCTGTTATGCTATAAGTGCTCAGTAAGCGTGCTTTCTCTATTATTGTAAAATTGGAAAGCTGTTATCTTAGGGGCCTTACATGACATTTGGGCAAATTACCTCATTTGTCTAGGCTTCAGAGTGTTCTCTTAAATTGCTAAGCCTACCTCCAGGAAGACTAAAATTAATAGAAGTGAGGCATTTGGTATAGAAGCTGACACAAAGCACACCCTCAAAAAATGGCAGCGGTTATTGTTGTTGAGATTGGATCACCATTTCTCCAGGTTGATTAATCTAGGGAGTTGACGGGCAGATGCTTCAGACTTAGGCAAAGTCAACCTTTCCTTTGCCCATCGCTACCAAGAGATTTGTTCTGAGTAGGAACAGATAGGAGCAATAGGCATGCTTCTCCCATGGCAGGCTAAGAAGAAAGAGGTGAGGGCCTTATAACAATGACCACATCCTCAGAACATCATGAGAAACATAGAGGCCAACCCGTGGACATTGCTAATGAGTCTGACTTGTTTCCGCATGGTTCTTTGGGCCTTTTCAGCAACGGACACCTGTGGTATCAGCTTTTCGCATTGTTTGATCCCAGGCTACCATGTGACCCAAGTGTAGGGGACACTATTCATATGGAATGCAACAACTGCTCTATAACATTCACCTGGTGTGCATAGAGAACAAAGGGAGCTAAGCCCCACTGTGCAGGGAGCCTAGAATTAGTCTTGCTGTTAAGCTTGGCATGGAGGGGAGGAAAGGAAAGAGAAAACAGAAGAGACAGGCAAGAGAAGACAAGAGGAAAAGATAAGAGAGGAAAAAAGGGAAAAAATAAGAAAAGAAGAGGAAATCCAGTTTCCCTTATGCCTGGGTTATTTGTTGCAAGTAATTCTGGCTATATTACATAAAAGGTGGGGATTTATTGGAAGGCTATTAAAGACCCATGTAATTTCCTGGGATGCTGAACACGGGCAGAAAGTAAGGGAGTTTCAGAGGGAATATATCAAGACAGGTAGCCACAGGTTACCACTACTATGAGAGTGACTTCCAGCCACCGCCTGCAGACTAGCTCTGGTCCAGGTCCCGGAGGAGAAAGCCTGGTTAGCTGAGGCCAAGTCGCATGCTCACCTGCTTGTCATCCTTGGGCAGGTAGATGGAGGATTTAGTCCCTTCAGATTCTAAATAGGTGTGTGTACTCTTCAAGAATATTTGAGGCATAAATGTTTGGTTTTTTAAATATAAATTTCAATGAGATTTTTCTGCCTGTCCTGGAAAGACATACTTCATTTGGAAAAAAAGAGGAGGCTTGACAGTTTTGCTACCAACCTTCTCCAGAAGTGAAAGTTGAGACACTTTCAATGACATAAAAAGAAACATTGGGGGCTGGGGGAGTAAATGTTAGGAAGGGACTCAAGGTTTCTCTTCCCAATTGCACCAAACCAAAGACAAGTTCCATCTGTTAGGACCTTTGGTATAGTTGATAATCTAGCAGCTTACTAGACTGAGACATTAAGGACTGTGACTTATTCCTTAGTGTTCCTAAGTTTTGAACATGCCTGGCACATAGCAGTGGCCCAGTAAATTTAGCTAAATAGGGGTATTCTGAAATGACACTGGGCTTCAATTCCCCCACACTTGCTTTCATTAACCAACACAGCAGGGAGAGTCCATGCTTTCTTCCCTTTCCCTCCCTAACTCCTTTTCTTTCTCCTTCTCTCTTACCTCATTTCTTTGTTCTTTCAGTAAACAAAACTTTTCCAAAAATCCACTATATGTCATACCGTGTACTGAGAATTCAAAAATGAAAAAGACTTGATGGTACTTTGAAGAGCTTATAGTTTAGTGGAGAAGGAGGGGGAACACAGATATAAACTGACAATATAAAATCAAGTCTAAGTTCCATAATTGTGATATGAAATTGAAACTCTTAGAGCTCTGAGGAAGGGTCCTTAACTCAGTTTGGGGAAGGGGAGGAAGTCAGGGAAGGTTTCTTGCACGTTGTGGCATAAGGAGTGTGTTTTAAAGGGACTAGCATGATCTCCAAATGCAAAAGGTACCAGGGATTAAAAATAAATAAATAAATGGATAAATAGATAGAAAAATAAGTAAATAAATAAAAACATTTCTAAGAAGAATGAGCTTCAGAAGAAAAGAAATGAGAAGTGTTCATGCTCTGGTCTAGGAAGTCCTGATTTGTCCAAATTCTTCATTGTCCATTCACCCATCATCCCTCCAAAGGAAAGTCTGCTTTTCCTAAAATTTAAGCCAGCACCAAAGTGTGTAACTCTGCCAGCTACAGTGAGCCCCTCTCACCTCTCTTGATTTTGTAGGGGCTTGGCAGTTCATCAAGAAGTACAACGGCTGAGTGCCTCCCCACTAGGAGCTTCTGCTTGGTGTACATAGCAAAGTAAGCTCAGATATCTCCCCTGTGGTCTGTGCTTTGCTCTTCACACCACAAACATGATTTTCATTCTACAAAGGGTATTTGGACATCTGTGGTCTTCTGCAGTCCAAGGTGTGAAGCCACCCAAATACCAGCTAGCTGAGACCTCTAGCTGGACTGCTGCCTTTACCAGTCTGGAATTCCTAACCAGCTGAGAGATCTTTCCCTGCCCCATTGACATACATTAAAGTCCACTCTAAGAATGAGACCTGATAAAGTCTGACAGCATCATGAATCTTGTTCATCACCTCCAACTCCTCCAGTGAACCCAGTGTCATCACATTTTTCTTTCCCCCTTTCTGGGGATTCACAAGCCACCATCTCTCCAGAGTTGCCTCATATATCAAATTTCAATAACTCTGACAATGTTAATGGTACCTTGTCCCTTACCACATTTGTGATGCTGGGATATCTATCCATGCCGTCTAAACTCCCTGGTCCTAGGTTCTTTTGTCCAGCCTCCTACCACCTTTCATCACCTTGGAGAAATGCTGGGATGCTTTGTCATGTTTCCATTCTGGCTTTCATCACAGGAAAGTCTCGTTTATTCAGAGATATGACTATAAATGTGATAGATTCTGGGGATATAGCAGCAGACAATAGATATGAGCCCTGCCTTCATGACCTTCAAAGAGAAAGACAAGGGTTGAACAAGTCAATATATGTATAGTTAATGCTATAAAGGAGTTCCGGATACCATGGGAATTTATTGCAGATGAATAGTTATCTGGGAACCAAAGAATTCTTCTACAAGAGAGTGGCATTTGTGTTGAAACAAAATGGTGAATAGGAGTGTGATAGTTAAGGTCACATGTCAACTTGACTAGGTTATGGTGTCCAGTTTAGTTAAGCAAGCACTGATTGTTACTGTAAGGTTATTTCATGGATTGAAATCATTAGTCAGTTAATTGCATCTATGGCCATTTACAACTATAATCAACAAAGGAGATAACTTTCAGCAATGAGAGAAGTCTTTTCCAATCACTTGAAGGCATTAAAGGAAAAATCATCTGACTGATGATTTTAGCAGTCAGAAAGAAAAATTTCCATCTCTACTTCAGCCAGCCAGCTTCTCCTGAATTCATTGAAACCTTCATCAGTTTTCCCAACTTTCAGCATGCTTTATGTAATTCGGACTTGCCAATCACCATGGTCCTGTGAGCCAATTCCTATAATAAATTTCATAATATTTGCATATGTTCTGTTTCCCTGGAGAACCATGACTAATACAAGGAGGAAGCCAATCAAGGTGGTTGCAGGAACAATGACACTGAGACTGGAGAGAATACTGCATTTGAAGAATGTAAGAAGTAAGGCCAGAGTGAGGGAGGGTGAGAGACTGGCAAGAGGTAATAGGGACTGGTTCATACTGTGACTTGGAAACTATGTTGAAGACTTGAGATATGAGAAAACATTTGAAAAACAGAACGGCAGAGATATTGGCAGGTGAAAATCATTATAGGTAGATGAACAACTTCATTTCATGTTTGAAAACAATTTCTTATTTAACATTTGACAGGATTAGCATGTCAACTCCTAAGAAAAGCAGCATTAATTCTAATTTTAAAAAGCTGGTTTTTTTCAAGTTCTTACAATGAATTTGAAAACCAATGTGTCATTTGTCATACATAAATGGATGTTCTGCTTTTAAGAGTGCAGTTAAATCTACATTGTGAAAATTCCTGCAACAGAAGAGAAGATATTGAGCCAATAGTAAACCTGAAACTTAAAATATGTAACAATAATCATTAAGTACATGATTTACATTAGACCACAAAACTGAGTCTGGAATTCAAATTTCTCATTATGATGGGATTACAGCAGTGATTCTTAACTGGAACAATACCATCCAGGGGGCTTTATTTGTCACTATCTGAAGACATTTTTGGTTGTCACATCTGAGGGGAGAGAGGCTGTTACACATCTTACAATGCACAGGACAGCACCCCACAATAGATAATTACCATCTGAAAACGTCATTAGTGCCTACATTGAGAAATTGCCCTAGTCTAACCATTTTATATTCATATATGCTGTTCCATGATGTATTAGTAATTGGTTTTTTTTTTTTTTTGGCAATTTATAGACATACCACAACTTGCTTACAAGTTCTTTAAAGTAAATCTGTTTACAAATTGGTAAACATTTAGATTCTTTTTGCTTTTTTACTATTATAAATAGAAATGCTCTAAACATTCATTTACCATTTCGTGTGAACTGTCACTTTCATTTCCACTTCGCATGAACTGTCACTTTCATTTCGCTTGGATAAACACTGGAAGTGAGATTGTTGCATTGTATGTAAGTGTATGTTTAACTTTATAAGGAACTGCCAAAAGATTTATAGATTTTCCAAAATGCTTATAGCCAAAGCTAGAAGTGATCCAGCTAGCACTTTTTAAAACTGTATACTGAATGTTGTGGTTAATGCATTGTAGATACTCTATAATCTGTTACCTTTCTTTGAAGAAGGTTGAGGTTTGTTCTAGAAGTGAGTTACGTTTCTATCAGATCTGCATGAGCCTGGGGAGGTTATTCAGGCTTTGTTCATAATTTTTATTCTACCCTTAGTCTTAAGGCATAACTCTTAGACCTGAGTTGTGAGTCTCACACCTCATGTATGACCCCTTAGGGATTTCAAAGGAGGCCTGACGTGTTTACCAAGTCCCTCTAATTTAGCAAAACTTGGACTCCAGCTCTGGATTCCAGCAGCTGGAAGCTGTTGAGTTCTCTGCTTAGCTCTTTCAACCTCCAAGTTCTTAGTATCTTCTTGGGTCCTTGAATGTAATCCCGTCCCATACATCACATCGCACTTAGAGGGAGGTTTGTGCAGATTTTGATACTGATGCCTATGTGGCTCCTTCGTTTCCAGGACTTTCTGTCTCATGTCCGGTCACTCCATTAACCGCCAACTCTACCTCTGACACTTCTGCCCAATAACCCTGTTTCTTGAGTTCTATCCTCCCTCCGTGCAGGGTTTGGGAGTGCGTTCCGGGGATTTGTATAGATTTCACAAAACTATTCCTTCCATTCGTAAGTTAGGTCCCTGATAATACTGAGTTAATTCATTTCAATACTTTTATTTCTTCTGTCAAAGTACCTGGTGTGTGCTTAGCTCTCTGGCTACATTTTGATATTTTTTTAGCACTATTTTTTTTTTCGAGTAGCAGGAATACCAAATTAAGGCAAAGCCTTATCTAACCTGGTCAATGAAGCATGCCGATTTCTGTTTAATGAACTAGTCAGGAATGGCTAACTTGAGGCAATATGAAAGGGGAATTTGAAGAAAGTATTTTTAAGGAAGGCACACATACACTTTTCTGTGGGAAAATATGGTATTTCTTTTTAAAATTATTTTTTCCATGTGTCTCATTAGCATGAATGTTTCGGAAGGGGCTGGATCTAGAACCTTAGGGGAAAAATACTTCACTATTTTCCGAGACACATTTATATATGCAGTTTACCCTAGATCAGGGTGTTTTGTTTCATTTAAGAAATATTTACATATATTTAAATTTACATTTAATTTAAATATGCATTTCCTATTTATTCGATAATAGTCTAAGGACTTCACAAACATAAGCACACATTTAATTTTCATAAAATCCCTATGAAGTACTATTATTCCTTCCACTTATAGATGAAGAAACTGAGGCACAGAAAGAGATAAATTGACAAAGACACACTGAAGGTAAGTAGTCAAGATTGAAACCCTGAGAATTTGACCTGAGAGTTCACGCTCAGATCCATTCTACTGTTCTGCCTCTATCATCTCTGACAGCACCTCAACTCAGACTCAAATGGTTTCCCTGAGGATGAAGGCTTATTTCAGAGAAGTAAAATCTCCCTCCAGGGCAGCTGTATCTTTTCCTTATGTCTGAAAACAAAGAGTAATGAAAGTTTTACTTTCATTACCCCATATAACACAGGAATAAGAATCATCATAAAATCAAAACGTCTTTTTTTTTTTTAAAGATTTATTTATTTTATTTATCCCCCCCTTGCTGCTTGTGCTGCTGTGTCCATTCGCTGCGTGTCTTCTCTGTGTCTGCT
>JAQZBX010071910.1:0-15121 GCA_029593785.1 Cabassous unicinctus | reverse complement strand
GCATACAAAAGAAAAGAGAGACCAGGGCAGAAAGTTGGCAAGAGGTGTGTTCAGTCAATCAAGTCTCTATTTGCATAACAGACCTTCCTTGATTGACTCTCCTTTCTAGTCTGACCTCATCTGTGTCCCCCTGGTGTGATACATTCATGGGGAAGAAGCCAGAAGCAGAAAATCCTCACAGAAAAAAGAGGGTAGGAGGTCTGAGTCATTGTAAGATATGATATTCTGTAAGACAAGAGACAGAATAAAATTGAACAAGAACGAGGCATATTTCCTGATAATGGGCATGCAAAATATAAAAAGGTAATGTAGGACAAAAATTACATAAGCAAGGGAAATGGAGGGATATGGGAGCAGAGAGCACGTATGCTATTTGAAGGTAAGTTGTTGTCTTTTCAAATTAGTAGCTTATGGACATAGGCTATATAATATAAAACCCACAGTAACCACAAAGAAAGTATTTTTAAAAGACACAGAAACAAAATAAGAAAGGAATCTTTCAGATACATCACAAAAGTTCAACTATACAGAAAAGGAGGTTGCCATAAAGAAAAAGAGAGATGAAAAGAAAGATATGACATGCAAAAACCAAAGGACAAAATGGCTGAAGTAAATACTACCTTTACAGTAATTACATTGAATGTTAATGGGTTAAACTCCCCAATGAATAGACACAGGTTGGCAACAAAAACAAAAACAAAAACAAAAAACATGATCTAACTATAAGTTGTTTACAAGAGACTCACCTTAGACCCAAAGACACAAATAGGCTGAAAGTGAAAGGATGAAAAAAGATATTCCATGCAAATATTAACCAAAAAAGAGCTGGATATCAGACAAAATAGACTTAAGTCAAAAGCTGTTATAAGAGACAAAGGAGAGTATATATTAATAAAAGGGACAATCCACCAAGAAGAAGTAACAATCATAATTATTTATGCACCGAACCTTGGTGCCCCTAAATAAATGAGGCAAACACTGGCAAAACTGAAAGGATAAATAAACACCTCTACAATAATAGTAGGAGACTTCAATACATCACTCTCATCAACTGATAGAACATTTAGGCAGAAAATCAATAAGGAAACAGAGCTTGGATAATATGATAAATGATCTAGCCCTAATAGACATACAGAACATTGCTTGCCACAACAGCAGGATATACGTTCTTCTCAAGTGCACATGGATTGTTCTCCAGTTTAGAACACATATTGGGTCACAAAACAAGTCTCAATAAATTTAAATGATTGAAATTATACAAAGCATCTTCTTCAGCCATAATGGAATGAGGTTGGAAATCAATAACAGGCAGAGAACTGTAAAATCCAGAAATATATGGAAGTTAAATAACATAGTCTTATATAATCAGTGGGTCAAAGAAGAAATTACAAAGTAAATCAGTAAATATCTGGAGATAAAGGAAAACAAGAACACAACATATAATAAGGCAGTGCTGAGAGGGAAATTTATAGCCCTAAATGCTACTTTAAAAAAAGAAGAGAGCTAAAATCAAAGACCTAACTGCACACCTAGAAGAACTAGAAAATGAACAATTTAAACCTAAAGCAAGCAGAAGGAAAGAAATAAAAAGGAATAGAGTAGAAATAAATGAAATAGAGAATAAATAAACAACAGAGAGCATCAACAAAACCAAATGTTGGTTCTTTAAAAAGATCAATAGAAAGACAAACCCTTAGATAGACAAAGAAAAAAGAGAGAAGACTCAAATAAATAAAATCAGAAATGAAAGGGATAACATTACTGCTGATCCCACAGAAATGAAAAAGATCATAAGAAGATACTATAACAACTATATGCCAACAAATTCAACTTAGATGAAATGGACAAAGTCCTAGTAACACATGAACAAGCTACACAGACTCAAGAGGAAGAAAAAAGATTGAATCAGTCTTCAAAAACCTCCCATCAATTGAGAGAGAATAATCTTTTCAGCAAATGGTGTTGGGAGAACTGGATATACATATACAAAGGAATGAAGGGGGATCACAATACCACATCATATACAAAAATTAACTCAAAATAGACCAAAGACCTAAATATAAGAACTAGCACCATAAAACTCCTAGAAGAAAATGCAGGGAAGCATCTTCAAGATCATGTGGTAGGCAATGGTTTCTTAGACTTTATACCTAAAACACATGGAATGAAATAAAAAAATAGGTAAATGGGACTTCCTCAAAAGTAAAAACCTTTGTGCTTCAAACGATCTTCTCAAGAAAGTGAAAAGGCCACCTACTCAATGGGAGAAAATATTTGGAAACTACATATCTGATAAGGGTTTAATATCCAGAATATGTAAAGAAATCCTACAACATAGCATTAAAAAGACAAGCAATCCAATTTAAAAATGGGCAAAAGACCCGAATAGATATTTCTCCAAAGAGTAGAAAAATGACTACAAAGCACATGAAAAGATGCTCAACATCACTAACTATTAGGGAAATACAAATCAAAACCACAATGACATACCATTTCACATCCACTAGAATGGCTACTGTTAAATTACAAGTGTTGGCGAGGATGTGGAGAAAGAGGAACATGCATTCATTGTTTGTGGGAATGGAAAATGATGCAGCCACTATGGAAAACAGTTTGTCAGTTTCTCAGAAAGCTTAGTTTAGAATTACTACAAAACCGGGCAATCCCTTGAACAGATATTTGCACACCAGTGTTCATAATGGCATTATCTACAATTGCCAAAAGATAGAAATAAGCCTAATGTTCATCAACTGATGAATGGATAAAAATGAGGAATATACATACAATAAAATATTGTTCAATATTAAAAAGGAATGAAGTTCTAGTTCACACCACCACATGGTTGAATCTTGAATACATCATTTTGAGTGAATAAGTCAGACACAAAAGGACAAATACTGCATGATATCAATGATATGAAATAATCATTATAAGCAAACTCTTAGAGTTAGAATCTATAATATAAGTTACCAGAGACTGGGTTGGGAGTAGGGAATGGGAAGTTATTGCTTAATTTGTACAGAACTTCAATTTTGGTTGATTGTAAAGTTTTGGGAATGGATGGTGTTAATGGTAGCACAACATTTTGAGTGTAATTAACAGCACTGAATTATATATGTGAATGGTTAAAAGAGGAAATGTTAGGTCATATATAAGTTACTAGAATAAAATTAAAAGATAAAACATTAAAAATGTATCCTTTACTAGGAATATATCCAGAAGAACTAAAAACTATGACATGAACAGACATCTGCACACCAATGTTCATAGCGACATTATTCATAATTGCCAAAAGATGGAAACAACCCAAGTGTCCATTAACCAATGAATGGATAAACAAAATGTGATATATACATACAATGGAATACTATGCTGCAGTAAGAAGAAGTGAAATTGGGACACATATGATAACATGTATGAATATTGAAGACATTATACTAAGCGAGGTAAGCCAGACACAAATGGACAAATATTGCATGGTCTCATTAATATGAACTAAATATGAAAAATAAACACATGGCATTAAAACCTAGATTATAGTTTATTAGGAGATAAGAGAAAGGTTGAGAAGAACTACTGATGCTTAATGTATGTAGAAGTTTTAATTAACCTGACTACAAAATTGTGGAAATGGATAGAGTTGATGGTAATACACTATAGTTGTAAGCAGCTGGTTTATAAATAGGATTGTGGCTGAAAAGGGTAGTCTGGGGAAGTAAATGTCAACTGAAAGAAGCTAAAGAATAATTTAGGGACCGAATAACACAGTGAACCAGAGGTGGATGAGAATTGTGGTTGATGGTACAGATGCAAGAGTGTCCTTCTGTGAGTTAAGAGTGGATGTACATCACTATTACAGGGTGGTGGGAATGTGGAAAAGCATGGGAAGACTACAGTTGGTGTGACCTATAGACTGTAATTAGCAGCAATACCATAATATTCTTGCATCAATGACAAGACGTATTGTGTTGATAATGGAGGGGTATGAAAAAAGTGTGCCAAACGTATGCTATGGACCATGATTGGTGGTAATACTCTGATGATATTATCTCATAATCTGTAACAAATGTTCCACCACATTGTGGTGTGTTGGTGAAGTGGTGTTGTATGGGAATTCTACACATGTGCATGATTGTTTTGTAAATTTACAACCTCCGTAATAAAAATGTATTTTTAAAAAATAGGGTGGGTTGGGGGAAAAATACACCAAATGCAAGATAAGGACTATAGTTAGTAGTATTTTGGCAATGCTCTTGCATAGCTTGTAACAAATGTTTCACAACAATGCAAGGTGTTGGTGGAGGGGTAATGTATGGGACTCTTGTATGATGTTATGCATGTTTATTTTGTAAGTTCACAATTTTTACTACATACTTATTGTTAATGCATATTCATGTATGAATGATATACTTCAATAAAAATTTTTAAAAAATACATTGGACAACTAAAAAATAATGTATGAATTGAGTATATATAATAGTTTTTTTCCAATTTAAAAAAATCAGAATTATTTCCCTGCCATCTGTCTTATATTACTAACCTACTCCATTGACATCCTCTGGAAAGCCATGCATGAGGTAGCAATGAAAAAAAAAATCCACACAATAATTTGCAAACACACATTTCTATTTTTATGGCCTAAAGAGGAATACACATTGGGCTGCATAGCCTTTTGACTACAGAGTGCAAAGCCATAGCAGGTACTGACTTCCAAATTTATCTTTGCCTAGAGCCCCATCTGATTTATTTTTAAGTACGTGTCACTAGAATGCCCAAAGTCAAAATGTTATTTACAGTGTGAACTAGCTGCACAACATACTGCATCAATTTCTCCAGAAAGAAGGGGGCTCAGAAATCCATTCTCATGAAGGCAGGAAAATGCTGCCCCTTTATTTATTTATTTACAACCCTCCTCCTTCTAGGAAAGGGTTTAAGGTAGCTTAAATAATTGGCTGTAAGTTAAGCCACGTGTGTTGGGAAATGGGAAATCAATCCTTTTGTAACAGTCCTGCCTTTGATCGAGCAATGTCTGTATGTTTAGTGAGAAAGAGGAGGAAGATCTTGCAGGTATTGATCCCCAAGTCATTATCACCCGCATCTAGTGATAACAAACCAGCTTTCTGTTTCTACTCAATGTTTGTCTGAAATTAACTGGAGAGTGCAAGGATGCAAAACACAGCAGTTACCTCTGTAGGGATCTCAGCATGAAAAATTGCATCTAGACCTTCCAAAATCTTATTTTTTTCTCTCTGAATTGAGCTGGTAAATGCATACAGATACACCTAAACAAGGAAATCCTTGTCATCATTTCCCAAGTGATGCTAAAAGAAATGTCTTCATTCAGAGGCAAGATTCAGGAATGCAAAAGGCTGACTCCAAATGCCATCTTCTTTAAATTCTTCCATTTTGCTGGGTATTCAATAAATGCTTTTTGAAATTTCATACCACACAAAGATATATATGATAAATATTCTTAAAATTTCTTTGAATTTTGAGTGTAGAGAAAAAGTGAGAGTAATTTTCTTAATAGGCTTCATTCTGACTTATGAGAAAGAACTGATTATTACTAGTTCAATCAATGCCTGTTGAACACCAGGCGGCACTGGACACCATCCCAATGTATCCCAATCTACTGATAATTGCAAGGTGAATTAGGTGTCGGTTCTGAATTCAAAGAATTTATAGAATGGCGTAGGAGATGTGCCAAGGTGAGAAAAACTGGTAAATATCACAAGAGAATCAGAATAAAAACATAATTGGCTCTCAAAGAAGCAAAAGTTTGCTTTTGGTTAAGAAGAACCAGAAAGAAATAATGGAAGAGGTTATACTTGAGCTGGACATCTTCTGGATATAATTATCATCAGTTTTGTTTAAAATTGCTGGTGTTTATGGTTGATTTTGTTTTGTATTGTGGTACACCTCTTTCCTGTCTAAAACTAACCTACCATATATAATCTGTATACCATCATTGTCTTTTTTTCCCTTAGAATTTCCCTTAACTATGCATTCTCACTCTGTTCAAACTCTAAAAATCCCTGTAGAAACATACTTAAACTTTTCCCTCTTTTGAAACCAGTGTGGGTGGTGGTGGAGGGGGATTAAAATTTCACTTCCTTAAAATTCTCCATCATTCAATTACAAACATACATTTCTTCTTTCTTTTTCTCAAGCTTCTAGAAGAAACCCTCTACATTTGTTCTCTCTGCTGTGAGAAAAAAGACGAATACATTTTTATTGTGTTAAGTCACTGTTTGGGGTTTTTGGTGGGTTTTTTGTTTGTTTAGTTGGTTACTCAAGTTATCCTTCTCTGGGGAATATACTAGCCTTTGATTCCCAAGTGAAATAAGAGAGTTACAATAGAACATAATCATGGACCCACAATTTCCATTCCTAGAAAGGTAAAATAAATACTTCAAATATATTCTTCCATATCTTCCTCCTCAATGTACACTTTGTAGAACCCAATTGTCCCCATGGAGGCTTGCACTATGGCCTGGAAGTAAACTCCTCTGTCTACCACAATTAACAGTCAAGCACAACACAATCAGACAAAAAAGAAATCTATCTTTGGCAGAGGATTAAAAGCAGTTTGGGCTGCCTACATATTGATTTAAGTTGACAAAAATGAGAGGAAGCCATTTGCTTGGATTTCTATTTCTTGGTTTGCTAAACTGTTAATATCAATGAAATTGAAGGATCAAAGTATGATTTAGTCCAGAAAAATAAATCCTTCCAAATTTTTGTAGTGTTAGTAAACTATAGCTTCATTGCATAATTTATTCAATTCACCTTCACTGTATGCCTATTATATGCCAGGTACTTTACAGGAAAATATGGTTCACAAAAATGAGGATGAAACCTGCTCTTGAAGAACTTGCTGTCTTAGTGGCTGGAAAAACATGTAAAAATAATGTAGTGATACATGTTAGTAATTAAGATATGTGGAAGTTATAGTTGGATCTGCCTAGGAAGTGAAAAAAAGGCTTCAGAAAAGCAGTGGTGATTGATTTCCTTGAGAAGAAAATAAGTGTCATAACAAGAGGCTGAGAAAACAGTATGTGAAAATTCAGAGAGACATACAATAATATAGCATATTCATGGAAATGTAGGTAGTATATTGTTACTAGTATATAAAGTGGAGCCAGAGTATGTTGTTAAAAGATATGAAGCTGGAGAGGTATTGAAATGTAGGGTCAGGTATTGAAATGAGTTAAGTGTTACTTAAAAACCATAGAAGGGAATTACATACCTGGGGAGAGAATGTTGAGTAATAAGGTTGATAACAGAGCTCATGAATATCACCATTGAAAGAAGAGTAGGAGGTAAGGTGAGAATTACAAAAGGTAATGCCAGGAAGCCATGTAAACAGGGAAATTCCTAAGGCTGTACACATATGTCAAAGATGAGATGCATGACAGATAGGACCAGTTGGCCCCTGTGCTTTGGCCTTGAGCTATTCTCTAAACTCATGTGTAAACCCTGAAGAAGAGCACTTGCACAGTTCCATCTGCAAAACTGTTAAAGATGTTTTCTTTTTTTCGTTTTCTTCTTCTATTTTTTTTTTTTTGCTAAGTACCTCACAATCAAGGAAAGCTCTGTCAAACACTAGCTGAATATAAGCTTAAAAAACAGATGCTTCACAAACTAAATTCCAATGATAATACAGTAAAATATCAAAATGCCCAGATTTCATAAAAAATTTATAAAACATACAAAGAAATAGGAAGCAATGACCTAGGCAAAGGAGAAGATTAAAGCATTAGAAACCATCAATGAGGAGGACGAGGTCTGGGACATAGCAAAGACTTTTTAAAAAAAAACAGTCCTAAATATGTTCAAAGAACTAAAGGAGAACAAGGACAAAGAACAAAAGGAAACCAGGAAAATGACAGATAAACACAACAAGAGTATCAATGGACAGATGGAAATTATGACAAGAAGCCAAACATAGCTGAAGACCATAGTAACAGAAATTAACAATTTCCTAGAGGGGCTCAAAAATAGATTGGAGCTGGCAGAAGAAAGAATCAGTGAACTTGAGGATAAGACAATTGAAACCATTCAGTCTGAGGATAAGAGAAAAGAAACAGTGAAGAAAATTGAACAGAGTTTGAGGAACATGTGGGACACCATCATGCATGATAATGTATACATTGTGAGAGTCCCAGGAGAAGAAAGAGAAACAGGCAGAGAGAATATTCAAGGAAATAGTGGCTGAAAATTTCCAAATTAAACAAAAGACATGAATATATACATCCAAGATGCTAAAAAAAAAAAATCCAAGTAGTATAAACCCAAATAGATCCATGCCATGGTATATTATAATCAAATGATTGAATGCTGCAGAGAAACAGAGAATTCTGAAAGCTGCAAGAGAGAAAAATCTTGTTGTGTACAAGGGAGCCTCAATAAGATAATTTCTCATCAGAAGCCATGGAGGTAACAGAGCAGTGGGATGACAAATTTAGAGTGCTGAAAGCAAAATTTGCCAACCAAGAATTCTGTAATTGGCAAAGCAGTCTTTTAGAAATGAGGGTGAGATTAAGACATTCTCAGATTAAAAAAAAAAAAAGCTGAAGAAGTTTAGCACCACTAGACTGTCCCTACAAAAGATGCTAAAGAGAGTTCTGCAGGTTGAAAGGAAACACTAGACAATAGACGAAGCCACATGAAGAAATAAGCATCTCCAGTGAGGTAACAACATGAATGAATATAAATTCCTGTCCTATTATATTTTTGGTTTGTAACACCACTTTTTACTTCCTAAAGGATCTAAAAGGCAAATGCATAAAATGTAATAATGAATCAGTGGTTTTGGACTTGTATAAATATGTGTTGTCACAAGAAATACATAAAGGTGGGGGGTGGAGGAGTATAGAAACATAGTTTGTGTATACTATTGAAGTTACATTGGTATCAAAGCAAATGATATTGTTAGGGATTTAGGATGCTAACTTTAAGTCCCATGGTACCTACAAAGAAAATATTGGAGAATATATAAGCTCATCAATATAGAAATTAGAGTACACGTCTCTAGACATGGGAGGCAGGGGACATGTGGAGTTAATGCATAATGGGAGTAACATTCATTTTGGGGGAGATGGAAAAGTTTTAGTAATGGTTGTTGGTGAGGGTGCCACAATATTGTGAATGTGATTAATCCCATTAAATGGTATGCTTGGGAATGGTTGAGATGGGAGTTTATGTTGTATATATGTTCCCACAAAAGAAAAACAAACAAACAACAACAACAAAAAAAAAACAGAGCAAGCAACTAAAGGGACAATGACAGTTGTAAATGCAGTACATGATCCTTGATGGGATCTAGCAAGGGAGGAGAAAAGCCTCAATGGGACATTGTTCAGACATATGAAAAAATTCGAATAAAGAATGTAATCTTTATATCATTTTTAAACTTCTTAAACTTGATAGCTATACTTAAAATGGTTACATAAGTGAATATCCTTGTTCTGAGGAAATGTATATGGTAGTAGTTAGTATCTAATCTACACTCAAGGGTTCAGAAAATGGATTGACAAATATAGATAGATAGATAGATAGATAGATAGATAGATAGATAGATGATATTCAGAGAGAGAGGTAGAATGATATGGCAAATACGGAAAAATGTAAAAAATTAGTGGATCTGTGTATCAGAGAGTAGGAGTATGTTAGGGTTCTCTGAATGGGGTTTGTATTATTTTTTATGCAAAAGCAGGAGAATGAAGAGCATTTATTGATAAAATCCTATATACCAGTGGATTAAAGGCTGCTTTGTTTACATTATCACATTTATTTTTTCTTTTACATTTTTTTAAATTAGAGGAGTTGTGAGCGTACCAAAAAGTCATGCATAATGTGTAGAATTCACATACATCCCTCCTCCACCAACACCTTACATTGTTGGGGAATATTTGTTACAGATTATGAAAGAATATGATCAGTCTATTACCACTAAATATAGTACATAGCATACACTTGGTATAATTTTTCCATACACCCCCATATATTAACATTATATCTTAGTATTGTAAATTTGCTATAGTTCATGAGCGAACACTCTCATATTTGTACTGTTAACCACAGTCCATCTTCTACCACATGGCTCACTATGTTATCCAGTCCCATGCCTTGTACATTCTATTCAAAGTGTACACTCAGTGGCTCTTGCTTTAATTACAGAGTTCTGCAGTGTTTGCTCCAGTAAACCTTTGAACATTTTCCTTAGTCCAAAAGAAAAAAATCACATACCCACCCCCCATTTTTGACCCTTAGCATTGATAAGTACCTTCTTTGACACTGATGCAAGAATATTACAATATCATTGTTAACTATATAGTTCGTAAGTTACATTAATTGTATTTTCCCATGCATCACTATATTCTTACCACCTTGTAATAGTGACATACATTTGTTCTAATTCATAGAAGAACATTCTTGTATTTGCATTATAAACCACAATCCTCACCTACCCCTGGGTTCGCTATGTTATTCAGACCCTAGATTATTCTCTAACTTTCTTTCAATTGATATTTACATCCCTATCTTTCCACTTTCAGCCACAATCCCTTTTATAAACCAGCCGTGTTAGTTATACTCACTATAATGTTTTACCATCAACTCTATCCATTTTCACACTTTTATAGTCAAGCTGATTGGAAATTCTACATATATTAAACATCATTACTCCTTCTCATTCCTCATCCTGGTAACCTATATTATAGGTTTTAACACCATGTGTTTATTCTTTGTATTTAGTTCATATTAGTGAGACCATACAATATTTATCCTTTTGTGTCTGGTTTATTTCATTTACATTAATGTCCTCAAGGTTAATCCACATTATAATATGTGTCCCGATTTCACTTCTTCATACAGCAGCATAGTATTCCATCATATGTATATACCACATTTTGTTTATCCATTCATTTGTTGATGGAAACTTGTGTTGTTTCCATCTTTTCACGATAGTGAATAATGCTACTATGAACATCCATGTGCAAATCACAGTTTTCAGTTCTTCTGTATATATTCCTAGTAGAGGGATTGCCAGATCATATGGCAGTTCTATATTCAGCTTCCTGAAAAACTGCCAAACTGTCTTCCACAGAGGCTGCACCATTCCATCTTCCCACCAACAGTGAAGGAGTGTTCCTGCTTCTCCACATTCTCTCCAGCACTTGTTTTCTGTTCTTTTTTAAAAAAATGACCATTCTATGAGGTATGAGATGATATTTCATTGTCATTTTGATTTGCATTTCCCTAATTGCTAGTGATATTGAACATGCTTTTTCACCATTTGTATTTCCTCTTGGGAGCAATGTCTAAGGATTTTGCCCATTTTTAAATTGTGTTGCTTGCTCTTTTATTGTTGAGTTGTATGATCTCTTTATATAGTATGGAAATCAAACCCTTATAGGATACGCGTTTTCCAAATATTTTCTCCCATTGAGAGGTGTAGCAGTTTGGCAGTTTGATGTAATTATGAATTCCAAAAATAGATATTGAATTATGCTTTTAAACTGGTCTGCTAATCTGGGCATGATTAAGTTATGATCAGGGCGTTGACTGGGCCACGTCAGTAGGGTGTTGAGCCCCACCCCTTGGTGGGTGGGGTATCAAATATAAAAGGCATGGCAAAGGACAGAGTTGAGGTAGTTTTGAGTTGTGTTTCTGATGTTGGAGTTTTGATGCTGGAGCCCAGGGAGGCGAGCAGACAGAGGAGCTTGTTCGTGAGGAAGGAGAGAAGGCCCCGGGATAGAGACAAGCTATTCACTTGATAGTCTACAACTGGCCTGTGGAGAGAGGCAAAGCCTAGAGAGCCTCATAGTCTACAGTTGACCTTGTGGAGGAAACAGAGGACCTAAGCCCAGAGAGAAGCGCAGCACCAGGAAGAGAGGAACCCAAGAAGCCTGAACCCTGGCAAACGTCAGCAGCTGTCTTGCTCCAACACGTGGCAATGGACTTTGGTGAGGAAAGAAACTTACGCTTTATGGCCTGGTAACTGGAATTCTACCCCAAATAAATACCCTTTATAAAAACCAACTGATTTCTGGTATTTTGCATCAGCACCCCTTTGGCTAACTAATACAAATGGGTTGCCTTTTCACATTCTTGAGAAAGTCCTTTGAAGCACAAAAGTGTTTAAGTTTGAGGAGGTCCCATTTATCCATATTTTCTTTCATTGCTTGTGCTTTTGGCATAAGATTTAAGAAACCCCGAACTACCACCAGGTCTTAAAGATGTTTCCCTACATTTTCTTCTTGGGGTTTTATGGTTCTTGCTTTTATATTTAGATCTTTGATCACTTTTAAGTTAATTTTTATATAAGATGTGAGGTAGGGGTCCTCTTTCTTTCTTTGGGAAATGGATATTCAATTCTCCCAGCACCATTTGTTGAATAGAGTGTCTGCCACAGCTTGGTAGGTTTGACAGCCTTGTAAAAAATCACTTGACAATAAAAAAATAAATCACTTGACCATAGATGTGAGGGTCCATTTTTGAACCATCCATTGGTCTATATCTCTATCTTGATACCAGTACCATGCTGTTTTTAATCACCATAGCTAGGTATATGATGTAAAGTCCAGAAGTGAGAGTCCTCCAACTTTGTTCTTCTTTATTAAGATGTTTCTGATTATTCAGGGCCCCTTACCCTTCCAAATTTGATAATTGTGCTCCAATTTCTTTTAAAAAGGCTGATGAAAGTTTTATTGTGATTGCGTTGAATTTGTATGTCAATTTGGGTAGAATTGACATCATAATGATATTTAGTCTTCCTATCAATGAACACAGCATGTTCTTCCATTTATTTAAGTCTTCTTTGATCTCTTTTAGCAATGCATTATAGTTTCCTCAATGCAAGTGCTTTACAACCTTGGATACGTTTATTCCAAAATATTTGATTTCTATGTGCTGTTGTAAATGGAAATTTTTCCTGTCTTCCTCCTCAAATCGCTCATTACTGGTGTATAGAAACACTACTGATTTTTACATATTAATCTTGTATTCTGCTACTCTGCTGAATCTGTTTATCAGCTGTAGCAGCGTTCTTGTAGATTTTGGGGGATTTTCTAGGTATAGGATCTTACCATCTGGGAATAGCAAAAGTTTTACTTCTTCCTCCCCAATTTGAATGCCTTTTTTTTCCTTGCCTGATTGCTCTAACTAGAACATCTAGCACTATATTGAACAATAGTGATAACATTGGGCATCCTTGTCATGTTCCCAATCTCAATGGGAAAGCTTTCAGTCTTTCACCATTGAGTACAATGTTAGTTATGGGTTTTTCATATGTGTCCTTTATTATGCTGAGAATGTTTCCTTTGATTCCTATCTTTTGGAGTGTTTTTTATCAAGAAAGGATGCTGTATTTTGTAAAGTGCCTTTTTTGCATCATTTGAGATGATCATGTGATTTTTCTTCTTTGGTTTATTAATGTGGTGTATTATGCTGATTAATTTTCTTGTGTTGAACCACAGTTGCATGCCTGGGATAAAACCCACTTGATCATAATGAATAATTCTTTTTATGTGTTGTTGGATTGAATTATTAAGTATTTTGTTGAGAATTTCACATCCATATTCATTAGGGATATGGGCCTGTAATTTTCTTTTTATGTAATATCTTAATCTGAATTTTGCTTTAGGGTGATATTTGCTTCATAGGATGAGTTTGGCAGTGTTCCTTCCTGTTCTAATTTTGGAAGAGTTTGAGTAAGTTTGGTATCAAATATTCTTTGAATGCTTCGTAGAATTCACCTGTGATGCCATCTAGTTCTGTGCTTTTCATTTTGGGGAATTCTTTGATGACATTTTCAATGTCTTTGCTTATGATTAGTTTGTTGAGGTCTTCTGTTTCTTCTAGGACCAGTGTAGGTTGTTTGTATGTCCCTAGGAACTTTTCCATTTAATCTATATTGTCTAGTTTGTTGGCATACAGTTGTTCATAGTATCCTCTTATGATCTCTTTTATTTCTGTGGGGCCAGTAGTAATGTCCTCATTTTCATTTGTGATCTTATTTATTTGCATCTTCTTTCTTTTATCTTTGTCATTCTAGCTAAGACCTTGTCGATTTTGTTGATCTTCTTGAAGAACCAGCTTTTGGTTTTGTTAATTCTCTCCATTCTTTTTTTCCCTCAATTTCATTTATTTCTGCTCTGATCTTTGTGATTTCATTCCTTCTGCTTTCTTTGGTCATAATTTGCTGTGTTTTTTTTTCCTAGTTCCTCCAGCTATGTAGTTAGGTCACTGATTTTAGCCCTTTCTTCTTTTTAAATGTAAGCATTGATGGCTAATATTCCCTCTAAGCACTGCTTTCACTGCATCCCATAGGTTCTGATAGGTTATGTTCTCATTTTCATTCATCTCGAGTTATTTGTTGATTTCTCTTGCAATTTCTTCTTTGACCTACTGATTATTTAATACTGTGTTGTTTTATCTCCATGTATTTGTGAATTTCCCCTTTTTCTGCCTAATGTTGATTTCCAGGTTTACTCCATTATGATCAGAGAAAGTGCTTTGTATATTTTCTATCTTTTTAAATTAATTGGGATCTGCTTTGTGACCCAAAATATGGTCTATCCTGGAGAAAGATCTATGAACAATTGATCAAGGATGTATATCCTGCTCTTTTTGGGTATACTGTTCTGTATATGTCTATTAGGTTTAGTTCATTTGCCATATTATTCAAGCTCTCTGTTTATTTATTGTTCTTTTGCCCAGATGGTCTATCCAATGATAAGAGTGGTGTATTGAAGTCTCCAACTATTACTGTACAGACATCTATTTCTCTCTTCAGTTTTGCCAGTGTTTACCCGATGTAATTTGGGGCATCCTGGCTAGGTGCATATACATTTATGATTGTTATTTCCTTCTGATGAATTGCTCCTTTTATTAGTATATCATGAAACCTTCCTTTCTCTAATAACTGCTTTTAAAGTCTGTTTCATCTGATATAAGTAGAGCTTCTCCTCCTTTTGTTTTGGTTACTGAATGTATGGAATAGCTTTTTCCGGCCTTTCACTTTCAATCTATTTGTATTTTTGCATCTAAGGTGTGTCTCTTGGAGACAGCATATAGATAGATGGCTTATATTTTCTTATCCATTCTGCCATTCTGT
>JAQZBX010071909.1:0-15165 GCA_029593785.1 Cabassous unicinctus | reverse complement strand
GCCACGCGAGCCGGCCTGCCCTCACAAGGAGGCGCCGGGAAGGGAACCCGGGGCCTCTCATATGGTAAACGGGTGCTCTATCCATTGCACCACACCCGCTTCCTGCCATGAGGTTGCTGCATCAGCCCACCACACCGCTCAGGCCGGCGTGCCCTCACAAGGAGGCCTCCGGATGCGAACCTGGGCCTCCCATATGGTAAACGGGGGGCTTTATCCACTGAGCCACACCTACTTCCCAGCAGGCACTGTTCTAAGTAACCTGCACACAGAACAGTAGTATGAAATAGGTAGTGTTGCTCTCCACAGCTTACAGATGAGAAAATAAAGGCACCAAGAAGTTAAATAATTTGCCCAAGGTCCCACAGCTTGTCATTGGGGTAACCAGGTTGAGCTGCTCCGCACTCTTCACGTGGCAGCCTCTTCTCCTCTAGGACTTGGCAGGTTAGTCCCTCCGTCTGGGAAGCCTTCCCTGACTGTGGTCTTTAATGTAGGTGCCACTGCTAGTAACCTACAGGCACCAACACACTTCCTGGGCCTCAGCTGTGCCCGTCATGGTGCTAGCAGCAATTTCCTGTTACTACTTTTATCTTCTTTTTTTCTCTGCCTCTCCCATTAGTGTGTAAGCTCCATGAGGGCAGAAACTGAATGCACAACCATCAATATGCGAAATGCTTTAAAACACAAGATGATGGAAGAGAACACCTTTTCAAGATCTAGCCCATAGCTTTGCACACCATGGCCACTCAATAAGCATTTATAGAATTGATAAAAATAATAGTCCTTTCTTATTCAGATACTCACCTGCAGAAAAATAAGCCTTTTCCAATTTTAAACTAAACGAAAAATACTACTGAAATTACTCCTCAATCAACCTAGTGGTTTTACTAGAAATATGCTGCTTATGCTTGACTTTCTGTAAAGATCATATAACCAGACAGACAGGAAGGGAAGTGTCTAGCTGAGAATTAAAGATAAGGTAATAAAGTTCTCTTTTCAAAAGAACTCACTTTTGAGACCTTTTCTAATTCTGGGCTAATTTAAATGGCTTTAGTATTAATCATTATGTAACTTCAATTAGTGATTTAGTTAGGAAATAAATATCCAGTTTTTTTTTGTTTTTTTTTTTGTTAAATGACTTAATTTATTCTGATGTTCAGCCAGGATTCTTACGAGAAGTGGCAGAAACTAATAGGCTAATTTAAGTAAGGGGTTTTTAGTGAGAGCATTATCAGGCTCACAGAACCAACAGCAGGCCTGGGAATAGGCAGGAATAAAAGGTCATCTGAGCCAAAAAGCAAGAAGCAGCATGACAGTAACCTCTTTGGCACTGGTCATGGATGGTCCCATCAGGGTGCTGCTACTTTCTGCTGCCACCACCACCCAGTCCTTTGCTCACCCAAAATACAAAATCACACGAAAAAGCATCTGATTAACCTAGCTCGTGCACTAGGCTTCCGAAGTCTTAACTCTCACATTGAGACTACACACGGTTAATTCCTCCAAAGGAAACCAGAAAAATGAATGCTGGGAAGCCAAAAACAATAATGCCACTTACAATTATGTAGGGAAAAACAGAACCAGATGTTTCTGTATTTTCTTATTTTTGAACTTTAGAATTTCGTTAATGCATAGATTTTACCCAAGCATGCAGGCCAGAACTTTAGAAGGGATTATACTCTTCCTCTAGCCAAACACTCTTATTTTGACTTAGGCATTAAGCAAGAAATAAATGTGCCTATTCTCATTGAAGAGAGCAATATGTATGATAAACATTTGTGAATAAGTCATGTGTGAAATGGCTTGTCAGAATTAAAATCCAAGAATGTGTCCATGCTCTTTGCAAAAGCAGATAAGGTTATTTCATTTAGATATGATCCAACCATATTTTCAACTGCCAATTGGCCTCTTCACAAGGTTTCCCATGTCCTAGGGTTTAATTTTGGACATACTGAGTTTGGGCTAAAGCTCAAAATGTCCAAAACTAAACTCATCTCTTCCAAACTTGCTACTTCTCCTGTTTTCACAAACCTGAGAAATTCACCATTATCCAATCCATTCACCCTATCCAGAAACCCAAGACTCACGTATGACTTTCCTATCATTCATCCTACACATGCAGTCACATCACTTCAAACTCCCAATTCTTTCTCCAAGTTGCTTGTCAAGTATATACCTTTCTCTCCATTCCCCCTTGCCAGTGTCTTAGTTCAAATTCATAGCATCTGTATTTCTTACCACCTAACATCTTCCAGTTTTGCCTAATTTCAGTTCATCCATATATCCTACCACATTTCCCCATCTCATCCAAAATATCTAAATTCTGAATATATCCTGATTTTTAAAATGTAGCTCAGATTTTAACATGGTAACTTTTAATTCGTTAATCTTTCCACCAGCATCCATGACTTTTCTGCCTGTTTGCCTGCTAAACTTCTACTCTGTCCTTCAAGACTCAATTTTATTTTTTCCTGAAAGCCTTTGCCACTCAACCACTGCCATCCCTAAGTAAATGCAGGCATTTCCTCTGAGCAACCATAGCACTACGCATACCTCCCTAGACCCTTTACCTACTCTCATTTGTTCACGTGTCTGTCTTTCCGCTTAAACTGGGAGCTCATTTACAATTGCGTTTCCTCACTTACTGCACTCATTTAGTGCCTGGTACACCGTGGGCAACAGTGCATGTTTGCTTAACGCATGAATAAAACACACATCATTGAATAGAACACATAGGTAAAGATAAGCCTGTGGGAAACTCCAGAAACCAAGCTGAGAGAGTGCCTGTTTGTCCTGACCCTGTTGTGCCTTTTACCTCAGCCACATGGTTGCACATGACGGGAAGGAGCTTCAGTAAACTAGCCCTCATCGTGTCTCAGTTTCTGGACCCTCTTCTCTCTCACTCTCCCCAATTTTGTTAACTTATTGCATTTACCTAGCATACAACAGTCTTCAGCTCCCATTTCTAGCCCAGGACTTGCCTCCAAGATCTAACAACGGATTCGGTCCATTTAGTTGTGAACCTCAGTGTTCCTGCTTTCCCAAAGTTTGTTCTATCTTCTCCATGCTATTCCAAGTAACTACCCCCTGAGTCAGCCATTGGCCCCTGGACCATGCCTCAGTGTTGATTCTGTTGGTCCACATTTCTTTAGAGGCCAGGCCCAACGTAGGAAGGAATATTTTAGAATATCAGCCTAATTTAGGAAAAGAAGAAGAGTCGTGGGAGAGGTCCAGAGTATAACTTTAACCATTTTATCTGGAAGCATCTCTTTGCTTAAAGCTACTTTTAATGGTCTAGTGTACACGTATCACAGGTATGCACACACGCACATGCATTCTTCCATTCATTTTTTTCTCTCTGCCTTTTACTGAGCCCATTCTGATCACCAATCACTGTGCTAGACTCTGGGTTAAAAAAATTTTAGAATAAAGACATTTTCCTGCCCTTCATATTGCTCATACTTTGGGAGTATTATATAGTTCTATGAATAATAATTATAAAAGAAAATAAATGCACCACTAGAAATATGCACAGGTCCAAGAGAAGAGAAAATATGTAGTCTTAAAAGAGACATTTAGTACCTGACAAAGACCAAAAATGTTAAACATTTCATTAAATGCTCTCCTTAGTCTCTCTCCCACATTATCTTTTCCAACCTTGTTTCTTTCTTTAAACGATTACATACCCTAAACTCCAACCATATGTGGAAATACCATGGAAGATGTTCATCAGGAAAATTACAGCAGTCATTATTTTGGGGAGATATTTTAAAATATTTAAATGAGTACCAAAAGAGCTATGGCAACAGCTTGTATCTATAAAGTTTTGTAATTCAAGATTGTAAAGTAAGGCTGATTTATTTGGTGGAGGATGGACTTGATAGAATAACCTCATGTTAAGTATAGTCAAATTCTATCAGGGTTATGTATAATCTCAAACAGCAAATAATCTTAATTTATTTTCACAGGTAATCTAAAAATCATCTATAGTTGAATTTAGAATGCATTTTCTGCTTTCCTGCTCCCACCACTCCCCTGGTAGATATACCCTATAGATTTTCCCTTTTTTAGGTTAATGTTACCATTTTAAAATTAAAAATTTAAATTAACAGCATTTCCTAACCACATGCCAATGTTGATAGGTTTGTGATGAATGATGAGGAAGGAAACTAAGGACTAAAATTTTTCTTGTATAGTCCCCAAATGAAGAACCAGATATCTTTTTAAAAGGTTATCACTTTTCTCATGCATTTGTGTGTATGTAGTCAAGATGTGAACAGCTTGCAGAAAAATAGTCTGACACCAAAAAGTTCTCTGAAACATGAAATAGCAGCATTCACAGGTAGTAGTTTAGAACCCACCTTCGGGTGGAGTTATATTACTGCCAACGAATTTAACTGTTGTGGTTTATTCTAACACTTACTGTCACTTTGAACAATTAAGGTTTTTGATCCAACGTTTGAAGGCAGCATTTCGCAAAAACCAAGACATCTACTTATAGCTGTCTGGCCCATCGTGTGCGTCACACCACAGACAGCCTGCCCAGTGCTGCTTTCCGGTTCCTGTTTTCGTCTGAAAAATGGCAATGTTTGGAATGAAAAATTAGTTATAAAAGTCCCAAAATGTGATTCTTTGCAATGAAAACAAAAGCAGATTTGTTTTTAAGATCAAACATAAAAAAGTGTACACGGTTTTCATTCCTTTTAAAAAGAAATTTAAATGCATCTTCCCTGGTGAAACTTACAGCACAGTTACTCCCCCTTGCTTTTGTGTTTTCAACCTTTATCACAACACTGGCTCTCCAGCCTTAGATTGCACTCATGCTCCAGTTTCCCTTTGCCGGAAACACTTTCCTTAGTAACTAACTGCACTGCTACCTCTGTGTCCTCATTTTAATCTCATGCCTCAACTAAATGCAATCTGACACTGCTCTAGAGAAACTGCTTGATCAAAGATTTCCAATTCCTCAACCCAATTAGCTGCTTTCAGTCCTCATTCTTTCTCTTTCTTGAAGTCTTCAATGCCGACTGTCCAAACACTCTTCTCTTGACTGTTGTTAACTCTGAGGCATCTATGAATCCTCTTTTCCCATCTTTATCTGATTCTTAAGTTATATTTATGCTTAGAGCATTTCTCATATTCTTGTGCTTGGCCCTCTTCTTTCCTCATTTTAATACTCTCATTGGACAATGTTGTTTTATTTCACAGGTTTGTTTGTTTTTTTAACCCTAAAAAGGACTTAAAAATACAAAAGTGATAGATGTCCAATACAATGGGAGTCAGCTATTTTGGATTTTCAGTAGGGTATCAAGTAAAAGAGTAACTGTCTTCCCCTCATCCATTCCAATCCCATTTCCTAAAGTTAACAGCTTGGTCAGATTCTTTCATATATATTTTTGAAGCATATATGTGTGTGTGTGTGTGTGTGTCTACATATATAGGTTAATGGTATATTATGCATACATATATGTTTATATATTTTTTGTTACAAAATTGAGTTACAATAAATATTGTCCTGCAACATACTTTTTCTTTACAATCAAATCACAGATGTCTTTCCTAATCTATGCATGTGGAGCTATTTAACCCTTTAAAAGTCTGCATAGTGTTCGATCTTATGGAAATACCATACTTCTAAACTCCTTATGGACATTTTCACATACTTAGCCCACTGGCTAACCAACCTCAGCCAACAAAAGTCCAACATTACAATTTTCATTCTAAACTGTCCTTCCTTTTGTATTCCATATTTGGTTCATGGCATCATCGTCCTAATCACATATATAACCTGAAGACTAGTTCTGCCACTTCCCCTATAACACAGATGTAGACTTTACTTTCTTTTAGAAATGTTCACCTGGGTGTGCCACAGATGCTTCAGGCTCTGCATATCCCAAATGGAACTTTCTCATTTGGCAGTACCACTCTCAACTTAGTTATCCTGAGAGTCAGCTGTTTTATAGGCCATGTCACTGAGTTTTTCAAATTTTACTACCTAAATAACTCTTGATTTTATTCTATTGACTCTATTCTAATTATCACTGTCTTAATTTAGGATGTATTTATCTTTCATCTGGCCTCTTGCAGCAATCTCTTTACCATTCTCTCCTCTCCCCCATCCATCTGCTTTCATCTATGTGATTTTTCTAAAGGGTAACTCTTCTGGCTGCTATGCAGCTTAAAAACCTTCACAGACTCCAATTCGGCCACAGAATAAAGTTCATACTCCTCAGCATGCAGTGTAAGGACTTCTTATTCTCTAACCAGCTCTCCAATCTCATTTTCCATTTGTTCCCAGGTCCCTTTTGTATTTTATAGTTTTGCAATAGCAAAATACATGCACACAAATAAACAAAGTTTTTTTGAGACATCCCTGACCTTACACAAGTTAATTTCTATGCCTTAGATGTCCTTCTGCATTCTTTATTTTGAAAACTCTTATTTATTTGTCAAATTCCTACTCATCCTTCACTCCCTTAATAGTCTTCTCTTATTCTATCCAACATAAATTACTTCTTGCTCTGTCTGCTATTTACTTTACACACACATTATTTCATACATGCATGCAATATTACTGCATATTACATCATTTTATTTATTATTTACATAACTGCATTATTATTTATCTATTTACTTAACTGTCACCCCTAGTTCTTTGATAGTAGGGACTAGGTAGTAATACATTTCTGTATATTTAGCACCTAATATGCAATTTACTGGGGTAAATTGAGTAAAATTGAGTAAATTGAGTTTTTATTGTATTGTTTTCAGTATTCACATTCAACTAATTAACACTGCTTTACAGTGCCACTTGATCAATTATAGTGTCTTTCTGTACATTTCCTTTCATTCCCACCACCATTATCATAGTACAAGAGCTCATTCCCTTTCATTCATTCATTCAGAAACAAATTGTTATATATATTTGGCTTGGGGACTATAGATTTCTGGAAACACAATATCCGACTGTGATGATTAAGTTCACGTGCCAACTTGGCTAGGTGTTGGTGTCCAGTTATTTAGTCAAACAAACAGTGACCTGATTGTCACTATGAGCATATTTAATGGATTTAAATCATCAGTAAATTGATTGCATTGATGGTTGGCTGACTGATTACATCTACAACAAACTGAGAAAAAAATTGCCTTTAATCCATCCAATCAGCTGGAGAAGTGATGATTTCAGCAGTCAGAAGAGAATTTCCATCTCTATTTTAGCCAGCCAGCTTCCCCTGGAGAATTCATCAAAAAGCTTCATTGGAATTTCCAACTTGTGGACTGCCCTATGGAATTTGGACTTGCCCATCTCCACAGTTGTGTGAAACAATTTCTATAATTCCTATAATAAATCTTATAATATTAAACTCTATATATAGTGTTTCCCTGGAGAACCCTGACTAATAAAACTCACCTACAAGGGTTCACCATAACTTTTGGGGTGGGGGGACAGACATACAAACAGATCAATCATTGCAGTGACTCCCCTGCTAGTTTTCCTACCCAAAATTTTCTCCTAATCTTATGTCATCTTCATAGTATGCTCAGAGTTCTCCTCACAACTCTGATCTTATTACTTCTTTGTTCAAAACTCTATATCTTTCTATTTCTTGCAGAATAAATATTCACCATTTAGACTGGTATTCAAGATTCTATGCCTTTTACATCCTACCTCACTCTTCTCCTTTCCCCTCTATTTCCTGATTTCCTGCCCATTGGCCAAAGATTAATTCAAATGATATATTTTCCATAAAGTCTTCCAGGATCCTTCTAGGAATAATTAACATGTCACTTCTATTCTTCTTTTGTTACAGCAGTAATGTGCATTGTGTTACAATTATTTAGGTATATACCTATCTCTATTACTAGTGTGGGACAAGAGGAAGATTTGGGTGGTTTTCTTTCCTTCCCCGCCTCCCACCTTTTTTTGGCTTCTCAAAGTCAATATAGCAGAAATCTAGTGTGCTTTGAATTTGAAGCTTATTTCTTATTCCATTTGAAGGTTATTCCATTCTTTGCATTTACATAGTAGGCATTCATATTTCTGTCTATGAGCTTTACAGAATCAAATACCATGGTGGTAAAAATTATTTTATATATGAAGAATTTGGTTATTTAAAAAATAACTTTGAACCAAATTAAACTCATTCTTTAGAAAAGATTTTATTTCCTACACCCACTGTGAAAAGACATAGGAACAAACCTTCATTAATGAAGAGTAATTATCGTAGTGCAGTAATCTCAAATGCAAAGTAGTATTACAATAAAGTATTTGTATTACACTTGCTAAAATGAATTAACATTGCTTATTCTTTTGATTAAAAGATCTAAGATTTTTTAATCATGTCTTTGCACATTTTGCATATAATCTGCTGAATCCAGTAATAAGTGATAACAAACCCCTGTCGTTTATGTAAATGTTCAAAAGCACCACAGTAATGAAGGGTGGATTAGCTCTTATGGAGGAATGAGATGTGCAAATATGTAATCTTTGTACATGCATGCAGGGTAGGATAATTCCTTTTTTCAGTTGAAAGCTCTTTACTGATGCAAAAATGATTTTTATGTTGCTTTTAGATCTTTGTTTGATACATTAGACTGGAGGTAAGAATTGCTGTGAAGTTCAATAGAAAAGTGGAAAGGCATAGAAGAACTGTATGAACGAGGATAGCTTATTTTAGTAGAATTAAATATTGTTTATCTGGATATATTAGATTTCTTACTGTCTTAAAAAATAAGATTTTTTTTTCAAGGTAGGTATTTTTAATTATCCTTTTATATTTATATTTTATCAAGAGACTCTGGAGTCAGATTATTGTGAACTTTAATTCTGGCTCTGCCACTTACTAACATTGTAAACTCTGGGCAAGTGATTTATATTCTCCTAACTTCACTTTCCATAGTTATAAAGACTTAAAGGATTGTTGTAAGGATTAAGTGAGATAAAATATGTAAATCGTAACACATACCTGGCATACTAAGTGGCAATTACTGGTATGACCAATGTGACAGTTTGAAGCTGGATGGACCCCAGAAAATTCTGTTCTTAACTTTAATCCATTCCTGTGGGTGAAAACCTATTGTGGGTGGGACCTTTTGATTAGGTTCCTTCAGTTAAGTGCTTTTGATTAGTTACTTCAGTAAGGCATGGCCCAGGGTATGTCTCAATCCTCTTACTGGAGTCATTTATAAGAGAATGAAATTCAGAGAAAGAAAAAACCACAGAAGGAGAGAGAAGCCAGAGGAAGTCAGAAGCTGAAGCAATAAAACCTGGAAGAGAAGGGAGAGATCAGCAGACGCCGCCATGTCCCTTGCCCTATGACAGAGGAGTCCTGGATAGCCAACAGCCAGTCTTTGGAGAGAAAGCATCCTCTGATGATGCCTTGATGCAGATATTTTCATGGCCTCAGAACTGTAAGCTTTTAAGCTTATAAATCCCTATTGTAAACATCAACCATTTCTAGTATATTGCATTTCAGCAGCCTAGCAGACTAAAACAATCAATATCATTACCATCATTATTGGAGCGCTCCTTGGACAGTATTTTTTTTTTTTTTTGGTATTGTGAATTAGGGGACAGAAACATTTTGGTTTATAATCTGAATTTTTTAAAAAATTACTGTGGTAACATATATATAACACAAAACTTCCCATTTTAAGTACTTTTGTGTGTACAATTTGATGATATTAATAATTATACTCACAATATTATGCTACCCTCACCAAAGTCCAATACCAAAATGTTTTCGTAACCCCAAACAAACTCTGCACCTATTAAACAAGAACTTCTTATTCCCTCTCTCGCCAAGCATTGCCAGCCCCTGGGACACTGTAATCTACTGTAAGTAACTGTGAAGTTGCTTATTCTAGGTATTTCATGTAAGTGAAATCACGTAGTATTTGTCCTTTTGTGTCTGACTTATTTCTCTGACTCATCATGAGGTCTTCAATGTTCATCCATGTAATCAAATTTATCAGAACTTCATTCCTTTTTACAGCTGAATAATATTCCGTTGTATGCCTATACCACATTTTGTTTATCCATTCATATGTTGATGGACATTTGGATTGCTTCCTCCTTTTGGCTGTTGTGAATAATGCTGCTGCAAACATTGGTGAACAAATATTTGTTTGAGTCTATTTTCAGTTCATGTAGAAGTGGAATTGTCTATAATCTGAATTTTTATGTCTGGCTGCCTATTATCAATCTTTAGTGCTTTGTAATGTTGTAGTCCATCTAGCTCCTATCTAACTCATATCAGATTGTCATAATTATTTAGATAAAAACCTCCTCCCTTCATTCTAGTTATCTTTTAAGTAATATATACAGTGTATGCAGTGTAAGGTGCAGAAGTACAAAAGCAGCAAGTATAAGTAACCTCTCCTGTTTATCTGTAATCCAATTCCCCAGTTTCATTTATATCTTTTCAAATCACATCTGCATATACATAAATATATTTTTAAAATAATTGGGATCATACTATATATATTGTTCTGAAACTGACTTTATTTCCATTGAGTAGTATGTTCTGGACATCATAAATATATTCTATCATCTTTTTAAAAAAATATTTATTTGGAAATAATTTCAAATTTATAGAAAAGTTGTAAGAATAAAAATAGTACAAAGAACACTCATATACTCTTTACCTAGATTCATCTGTTGTTAATCTCTTATACCACTTGCCTTGTTGACAAAAAGTTTCATTTGAGGATGTTATCTCATGGCCTTTTACCTTTATATTCTTGAATGTGCATTTTCCTAAGGATAGGGATATTCTCTTACATAAGCACATTACAGTTATCCACTTTAGTAAATTTAACCTTTATACAATATTTTTATCTACTCTATTATTTATATTCCAATTTTCTTTTGGACCAATACATTGTTTATAGCGTTAGGTTCAAGGGGAAGCCGAGGAAGGGAGGTGTTTCAGAGATCAGACCGGAAGCCTAGGTCAGTCCAAGCAAAGTCTTTAATGACAAAGAGCCTAGCAGGAAGGCTGAGTCTGGACAGACTGCAGCCCTGAGGGAAGGGGAGAAGGGGATTTCTATAACTCATTCTGAGGCTAGACTACAAGGGGCTAGGTTGTGACCATTTATGCTAGCCTTGTAGTTTCCGGATCAGGATATGATAACTCAGATTGGCTTTGTAGCTCCACCTGCGTCCTAGGTGTTATCGTCCCTCTGACATGGGTTGTTACTTTCATATCGACAGGGATGCTCTGGGAAGGAGTGGAGGTGGGAGCTCTGATTTGTATCACAGGAATGTTCAGCTGCAGGAAGAAGGAGGGAGGGAGGGAGGTGGAGAGGGAAGGCAGGGTGGGAGTTCTGGGCTTAACATATAGAACTTTTTTCTCTCTGGTCCAGTATCCAGTCTAATATCAGGAATTGCATTTAATTGTCATGTTTCTTTAGTTTCCTTTAATCTGTAATTTTTCTACAGCTTTCATTGCCTTTTAAGACATTGACATTTTTCAAGAGTACATTCTCTCCTTGCCCTTTTTTAAAATAGATTATTTCTCATTTGGGGTTTGTCTGATGTTTCCTCATGATTAGATATAGGTTATATATTATTGGTTATCTATCCTTTTAAATGATTACATGGTATTCCATTGTATGCATGTACAATAACTTATTTAATTAATCTTTTATTGATGGGTATTTAAGTTTTCAGTTTTTCATCATTGCCATCAATACTGTAGTGTCATACTAATATATATATATATATATATATATATATAGCTTACCTATATGAATATTTATAGGATTTATTTTTAGACAGTGACTTGTTAGATTCCAGGAGGATTTTTTTTTTTTTTTTACTAAATTGGCTTCCACAAATATGGTACTAATTTACACTCCTACCATAAGATACGAAAGTGCCCAAGTCTGCTTCTACCTTATGTATTATTGGTCTTTCTTAACTTTGCATCTTTATAATTATGCTAAACAAAAGAAGTACTTAAATCTTTGATTTATTTTATTTTTTTATTTCTCCCCACCCCTCGTTGTTTGCATTTGTTGTGTCTGTTTTTTGTGTGCTGATCTTCTTTTTAGGAGCCACCGGGAAAGGAACCTGGGACCTTGGATGTGGGAGGGAGGTGCCTAATCGCTTGAGCCATCTCTGCTCCCTCCTTTGTTGTGTCTCTCATTATGTTTTTCCTCATGTCTATTGTTGCGTCACCTTGTTGCGTCATCTCACTGCACCTGCCCATCACGTCAGCTCGCTGTCTGGCTTGTCTTCTTTAAGAGGCACTGGGAGCTGAACCTGGGACCTCCTATGTGGTCGGCAGGAGCTCAATTGCTTGAGCCACATCTACTTCCCTAGATCTTGTTTTAATTCTTTGATTATTACAGAAGTTCAGTATTTTTTATCATTGGTTATTTGTAAATTTTTCATTTGTGGATTGGTTGTTTATAGCCTTTGCCCATTTTGAGTGGGTTTGATTTCCATTTCTAGTGGGTCAATATCATCCCCTTTGTCCCCTTTACCTATTATATAGATATGGAATATATTCCAGGTGTTAATTTTTATTATTAATGTTGTTCCTAGTTTGATATTTAACTTTCAACTTTGTTTACAATATATTTCTACAGGAAATTTTAATCTACGTTCCATCCAACTTACATGTTTTATTTCATAGATTTACATTCCATGCTTTGAAGGCCTTCCTTACCATTATACTATAAAAATATTAGAGCATGTTTTCTTCTTGTTCTTTTAAGAGTTCTTTTTAAAAATCTTTGATCTATTTGCAGTTGGTTTAAGGAATTAGGTAGGAATCAGCTTGTTTTTTTTCCCAATGGGATAGCTAGTCATCCCAGCACCTAAATGATTAATCTGTTTTGGACCACTGATTTGAAATGCCTATTTTAATTATGTTCTGTATTCTCACATAAATTTGAATCTGTATCTGGACTTTATTTTCTGTTCTGACCCAGAGTTCCATCTACCTATCCTTACACCAATAACATGCTATAACATATTATAAGCTATGCTATGTAACATAGCTTTACATTATGCTTTGATATTTCAGAGAGCCAGCTCTCCTGCCCAATTCTTCACCCAGAACTCTTCCTTTTCAGAATTTTCCTGGATCTCTTTGAATGTTTATTTTACAAGATAAATGTTATAATCTTCTATTCCATTTCCTTATTAAAGCTGTTAGAATTTTAACAGCAGTTTATTGTCTAATTTGGGTTTAGTTCTCCATTATTCAAAACTTCTTTTATGTCTTTCAATGGAGATAAACAGTTTTAATATGAGTCTTGCATATTTTTGTGACATTTATTTATTTATTAACTCTTTCTATTATGAATGACACATTTTTCCTTCATATTTTCTAAGTTTTTAGTGTGCTTAAGAGTTATTGATTTTTATACATTTGTAAAAAATATAAAATATTGTATAAAATATTGATTACCTTGCTGAATTCTAATTCCAGATGAAATGATATAATCATATTAATAATTTAACTTCTTCCTTTCATACTTTTCATACCTCTTATGTATATGAATTCTTGAGTACTTCTAGAAAAATGTCAAATAATTGTGATTGGAGAGCAATTTGGCAAAAGCAAGTGACATTGATGACAGTCAGTCTCTAAGACTCAGGCACTCCACTCTTATGGATATGAACCTAGAAAAACCATCTCACCTATGCACAAACAGACATTTATAAGAATGTTCATTGCAGCACTGCTTACAATTGAAACAAACTAAATGCCCGTCAGAAGGAGAATAATTAATAAATTCCATGATATTCATCAATAAAATGGTGAACTTGAATTTTATAGATAAATCTCATGAATAATGGTAAGGAAAAAATGAAGAATGATACATATGTAGTAAGTATTTAAAAACATACTTGGAAATTGTAAGCCTGAATTCAAAATAGCAGTTTTCTTCTCAATGAAAGGAAGTAGAACGTGATTGGGAAGGATACATGAGATTATTTAACTGGATTAGGAACATTTTATTTCTTAAACTTGACAGTAACTACTAAGGTGATAATTATATTATTTATATAATTTTATTTGCCTGAAATCTTTCATAATAAAAATTAAAGATAAAATAGTAATAGCGGCAATAGCAGTTATACTTACATTTTTCTGATGTTTCATCATAGTGGACACTGTTGGTTAACTCATTGGCATCCATTCTCCATTCCTGTATTCCTAACAACCCCCTTCACCTTACAGCCATGTGCTCTGGGAGATGGATTATGATTAGTCTAAGCTAGTCAGCAAATGATATTTCCTTTAAACCTGTTATTGGTCTTAATGGGAACTCATGATCTAAGTTGGCCCCATAAAATAGAGTGTATGGATTTGTATATTCTGTGTTTGAATAACACATTCCTTTTTTCCCTTCTCCCCTCCTGGATGTGAATAAGGAATCATCTTGTTCTGTTTGTTTCTGGCATCCATCTTATTTATGACAAAACAAACTAGCCTTAGAATAAAGCCACCATTATAAACAACAGAAGAGAGAAAGAGAATAAGTCTCTGAGGATGTTATTAAGCCACTGAATCAACCAAGCCTGAAGGTTGTATGCCTCTATACTTCCTGTTCTATGAGATAATAAATTTTCCTATCATTTAAGCATGTTTGAGTTGAGGCTTCTGTTCTTGGCAGCTGGAAACATCCTGAATGTTCCAATGATGCTAGCTGATAATATATGACCTATTTTTTATTGTGCTAAAAATATCTTTCTATTTCTGTTTCCTTTAAACTTTCTTAATATACAATTTCTCAGTTTTATCAAATATTATTTTTACATCTCTAGAGGTAATCGTATCTTTTATCTGCTCTAACTTGTTAATAGTGTGAATTTTATTAGATTTTCTACATTGGAAACTTCTTTGCATGTTGAAATAAGCCCCACTTAATCTTAATATATTGTTCTTTAAAGTACTATTAGATTCTATTTGCCAGTATTTTATTTAGGAGTTTTTATCAATATTCATAATTAGGATTGATATGCATAATATTCTTTTTATGTGTGCTTTTTTGCCAAACTTTACCATCCATGTTGTGCTGACTTTGTGTCAAAGAATTTGGGAAAGTTCCTTCTCTCTTAAGCTCTGAAAAACTTTAAATTGCATAGTTATGGTACTTGAAATCTTAGGGGAATTTACCCTTCAAGTGTTTTTTTTTTTTTTTTTT